>CACRXP010001051.1:121939-178954 GCA_902702965.1 Spirometra erinaceieuropaei | reverse complement strand
AAAAGAAACATCAAAGGTGATGTTACGTTGTTTAGAAATACCATTTATTTAGAAAAGTCAAAAACCTCTAAAAAGTAAAAAATCGTTGTAATTACGCAAAAGGTACATGCAGAAAACCGAGTACATATGAAAGCACAACTAGAAATAATCATTTTAATGAAGTTTACATCTAAATACCCTTTAGGAACTAGTGTAATTTTAAGTACTGTGGTTTGCCAACAACCTTACTTCTGAACATGAATTACAAAACGGTTTCCTGGGAACCCGTTGTATTTTCTACTCTTTTTTGTATTGGTTGAGATGCGAATTTAGTAGGGCAAACGCGATTTTGTTTGGGTTCGCCTATAGGAACGTCGTAGGAATAAATGTTTTCAAAGGTAAAATGTTGTTAGGAAGGGTAAGTGACTAATAAATTCAAATAGAACTGACAGGTGTAATCGGGAACATTCCATTTTGCCTATATAACGTGAAATTTTCTTCAGCTACCTTGGCTTACACTTTTTGCTTGTTTTATGTGAATAAACAACAACTTTAGTAGAATTAAAAACACGATGGAAATGCCAAAGGTAATGTTACAGTGTTTAGAAATATCAAGTGTTTTTTCCAAATGGCGGGAGATTCCGAAAATGTCAGAAATGGATGTAATTTAGGAAACTTCAGTTTTCGGTGCACAGAAGGCCTGTCCATGCGAAAAACTGAAAAAATATGACAGCAAAAATTGAATAATGTTTAAGAGTAGTATTTCAGCGGAGTTTACATTTAAATATTTCTTAAGAATAAACGTGATTTTTGGTATGGTGGTCTGTCAAGAGTTTAAATTCTAAGTCTAGATTCAAAAACGGTTTCGTTGTATTTTTTTACGATTTTGCGTCGATTGTGATGCGGTTCAAAAGGCAAACAAAATTTTGCTTGATTTCGCCGATAGAAACGTCAGAGAAACAAAAGATTTCATAAGGGCGAATGTCACCAGGCGGATCGGGGGCTAACAAATTTAAACAGAATTGGCAATTGTAATCGTAAACATACCATTTCACACATTTCCTCTGTTCAGGACTACGTTGAGTTTCAAAGCAGCCTTGGGATATCGCTGAATACTTTATGATTTCCAGAGTTTTCAATCGATTGCCCATAAAGACAGATTCCCTACTATGCGTTTATTAAAATTTTCCAAAACGAGATACTTATTCAAGGCATTTACCTAAGAAACGAGTTTTTAGGCGCTCTTACTAGTGTAGAAGGTCGTTTGGGTTACAGCTGAAGAGTCGCCGAAAAACGAAACGTCATTGTCGAATAAAGTGACAGTCCACAGCAAAAGTCAACAATGAGTATGCTTTCGAGGAGTTAGAAGACATTCTCTAATAAATTGCCTTCTTGAGTGGTACTTTGGTGCAGCATTCCGTTGACGGATTTCGGTGTACTTTGTACCTTTGCACGGTGACGCCAAAAAAAATATGACAACAGTGAAGGTCACACGCCTGTTTGGCATGCTTATATACCTCACTTCATAAGGTCCGCGACATACTGATGATCCATAGGTATTTTGTCAAAATACCTATGAATTACGTGAGCCTGGTAGCCACCTGGTGGATTCTAGGTGAATTACTTAGGAAATCCTGCTTGGTCAGTCAACTTACAGCATCAGATTTGGTGGATTCCAGACGTTGCAGTAGGTTGGGCGGGTAACTTGACCCAAAGTGTGATTAAACTCGCGTCGTCCGGTGGAGCCGCGTAGCTCAAGTGATTAGAGCGTTGGCTGTACTAAAACCCTTCCCTTACTGCGTGGGTTTGAATCCCACCGAGGCGCCGAGTTTTTCACAGTTGGGTCAATATGAATACTGATGATGGGTAACGACGGTGAAACAGTCGTCCGCGTCCGGGTTGTTGCATTCTTAGCGAGCGAACCGCAAGAAAAGTGAGGTTTAATATGCTCAAAACTGAAAAGGACTCTTCGGAGATAGTAACTCTGGTGTAAAAACAGAATTTTCCAAATAGCGAAACAATTTCGCCCCATTTAAACAAGAGACCGCCTCTGTGTGTTATAACTACACTTTGGGCACCAAATCGCACGGCTCTGACTTTTAACAATCGATGAAACGCCAGATTCTTCTAAAATAACCCGTATATTGGAAAACTTATTCCTACGGTTAGCATAGGCCTAAAAAACCAACTTCCAAGTGCGGCAAGCTCTGTCTAAAAGTTATCTCGAGAGAAAATTAATTTCCAGGCAAAGAAAAACGCCCACATATGCGCGACCGAAGTATTGGACAGGTATAAGCATAGGAAACTGTCCGAAAGTCCGGCGAGCGCTGCCATATATTGCGAACGTTTCCCAAGCAGTTGTTTGTGTCTTGCAGCCATTGGGTATCAGCATAGCTCACAAGCCCAAAACGACAATTAGACGTTTGGTCATGAGACCGAAAACACCTCTGCCACGAGGCGAAACAGCCGATGTCGTCCATCGGATCCCATGCAGACCCTGCGAAGTGAACTACGTTGGAAAGACCAGGAAAGAATTGCAGGACCGTATGGATGAGCACGCAAGAGCAGCGCGGAAAATGGATCAGCTCTCGCTGGTGGCAGAATATTGCGCATCTTTTAGTCATCCTTGGCCTTCCAAGATGCCGAAGTCTTGGGCCAAGGGAGAGATCAAACGGTTAGGGAGACGCTCGAAGCATGGCATACCTTAACCACCTCGATTAACCACTGCGTAGATTTGCCGGCTGTCTACCAAGCCCAAGGGGTGAGGCGTCAGTCCAAGGACGGCAGCAGTCAAAACCAGACCAAACGAGAACACGGACGGGTATGGACAAGCATCGGAAATAGACGAAAACAGGCGGCAACCGGCGGCGAACGCAAACTCAGGAGACCGCCTACTTGGTCTGAACGCAGACAAACGCGAGCACTCCGCGAGAACGGACGACAATGACAGAGACCCCCAGTCCGACGTCAACACTGGCGTGACAACCACCGTGCGCACGGTTACGGGCAGGTGTGAACGGTGCAGGAAGGCGATATACGTGGAGGGCGGACAACGGACAATGCAGACTAGAGCAATGGCCGCGGTCACCCCGACGCCGCCCCCTCCCCACACCCGACAAAGGATGAGGAGGAACCGATGCCACCATGACAACAATCGCCAACCCCGTGATTCAGCGCGCTGGAAGTCAGTGATACGCCAGCACAAAGAAGAAACCCTTAAATACTGTAATGTGCCGCACACTGCCCACCTCCGACGACGGAAGCTTGTTTGCATTCGAAACGTCAGGCCAATAAAACCATGGTTCCTGTGGCCGCCTTATCTTCTCAGTTATGTCCGGGAACGCGCATTTTCTTTCAATTATATATATATATAATGGTAGGGGGCGCTCACCGATCGTTCTTACGGAGCTCACTCGTTCTGTTGTGCCTTATGGGCTCTCGCTCTCAGGCGCAACCAGCAGCCACACAGCGGCGCATGATATAGGCAGAATGGCATGCCATTCACTCAGGAATGGGCGCACGCCGATCCATTGGCTTCCAGAAGCAAACAAGCTTCGCATGGGTGATAGGGGTCACGAACAGGCAACCACCTACCAGGCTGAAGTCGGCCAAGCTATGTGTTCCGGTATCAGCTGGTGGTAAGGGTAATGGTTGGCTGAATGAAGGCAAACAAACCCGAAACAGTGCTGTATCAATCTACCCCCAGACTCTATCGTGTCCGCTCTGATATATATATATATATATATATATATATATATATAGTAAAACAACAAATTCGGCCCCAGCACGATTCCATGGACTACCGAAGGTACAGAAACCCGGTTTCCTCTTCCGACCTGCGCGGCGCACCAACATATAGTCCATTAGGTTCATCTGTCCTCCCTGTCTCCACAGATTCCGACATCGCGTGGGACAGGAAAACAATCGTTGAAACATCATCAACCATTCAGAAAACAGTCGTGCAAGGATGTTTCTCCTCACTGATGTTAGGGCGACGCGAAATTCAGGACCTACTGCTCATAGCTCGAGGTTCAAGGTCGGCGATGGGAGATCACTAGGTTATAGAACGCTTACGACGACTATAAAGGGATGCAAGCCAACTAATTAGTGCATCCCTGGTAGTCTGCAGATCTCCGGGGTCTGCCTGTGTCATTGTTTAGAGGCCAGCTATTAGAACGTCCTGTCTGGTCCTAAATGCAGTGCCCTGGACTGAAGGTTGAAGAAGCTGGAGATGACACAATGGTTGACATGGCCAAATTGTTGTCCGCCATTCTTGTTCGCCTTCCCACGCTAATTCTCAATAAATGTGCTAGTTATGAAACAATTTCGGCCTATCCTGATCTCTCTCCCCTTCATCTTCTTCTCTTTCTTTTTCTTCTTCTTCGTCTCCTGGACAGACGGCTCGTTGGGCGGACCTTAGCCTCAAGGGTTGCCCCTCCTTCGACGACCGGGCGCTACTGTCCAACCAGAGCTTAACAGCACTGTCAAGTGTTGCATCTACAGTAGATTTGCTAACTCATGAAATGTCAACCAAAATTTCGAAATGCGTTCTCGTCTCGAAAAGATAAATTAAGTAGTGTTGTAAAACTAATCATGATGCAGCATAAATCTATAATGATCCAGTTACCTCAGTGTGTCGGCTTTCGAATGAACTTATTTTCGGCTGCATAATAGGGAGTTCAAAGGCGTAAGCCTATTTCCCTCAAATACACTGACTGACTGCATTAAGATCTATACTCTGCAAAAAACGACTACTTATGTAGCATGCAATTTTCTCATTGATTTTCGATGCCCTTGAAAATTCAATTATATTTCATGGAAAACATACATAAAAATATTCATTCTTTTACTTAATTGGTAGAAAATCACGTCTTCTTCCAATTTCGTACTCAAAAGAAGAGTATAATTCGGTTTTCAAAAAGTTTCTAATCGTGAGATGTCTTAACACCGTTAAATGGCCGTTCATGAAACGTCATGTATTTGCATTTAAGAATGTGGCTTGTAAAGTTAACAATATTGCTCAAATCCACTGCTTAATTTTATGAACCTCATATAGTCTCCTCTTAACGCCGTAGAGAAATGCATGGTTTTCCGTACACGGAAAATATTCAGCTTGTAGTTTTGAAACCCTGAATCCAAATGTAACAGCAGGTCGGGTTCAAAATTATTCGGGAATTAGAAAGGTTTTTAAAAACCGAATTATACTCTTGTTTTGAGTATGAAATTGGAAGAAGACTTGATTTTCTACCGAGTAAGTAAAAGAATGAATATTTTAGGCATGTTTTCCGTGAAATATTATTGAATTTTCAAGGGCATCGAGAATCAATGAGAAAAATGGATGCAACTTAAGTTGTCATTTTTTGCAGAATATAGACTTGCATGCAGCCGAAAATAAGTTCTTTCGGAAGCCGACACACTGAGGTAACTGGATCATTATAGATTTGTGCTGCATCATGATTAGTTTTACAACACTCCTTAATTTATCTTTTCGAGACGAGAACGCATTTCGAAATTTTGGTTGACATTTCATGAGTTAGCACATCTACTGTAGAAAATCCTGTCGCTCTACCCTCCCCCCGGCGCCATCCATATATATATCGGCCAGCGATTGCCCTGTAACTTGGTGTTGCACGCCTCACCTCCCCTTCACTGCGCCGTTGCTGTCGTCTTTCGCCCTTTTATTTACCGAGCAATCGTCTGCTGTCCCTCTCTCTCTCTCTCTCTCTCTCTCTCTCTCTCTCTCTCTCCCTCTGAATTACCCGCTGTGACGCTGGCCCAGATGCCAAGATGGACTGGCCGACCAACCGGCCGGTAGAAGTAAATTTCAGACACAACACCTGTACCCATACTGAGTTTTTATTTTTAGTATAGCCATTTTCTCACTCCTGTCTGTAAACCTGTTTTGTTTCTCGATGCGTTCCGCGCCGCGCCGCGCCGCGCCGCACTGCCACGCCCCTCTCTGCTGCTAGTTTAGTCTCCTCCCTAAAGAATTGTTTTGGTCCCGATACTCCCCTCCCCCCCAACCCCGGCACCGACCTCTCTCCCTGAATTCCCCCCAGCTCACTCACATGGACACTTTTAGCTGACGCAATGAAGCTCCTCTAGTTGTGTGTTGTCTAGTCGCCAGCGTTTTTTGTTAAGACGAAACTAGTGAAGTTGTTGACTGGTTAGGAGATGGGTGGAGGGGTGCTAGTGGACCCGCATTTTGATTGGTCAGTCAGGGACACTGGGGGAGAGTATGGAGAGGAGAGTGAACTGATTTGGTCAGGCGGTGGGGGGGGGGGCGTCTTCATAAACTTTGAAAACGGACCTACAGATGTTCGGAAAGCCGTCGCAACAGTGTTCTAGAGACGTCAACAGATCCCTAGATGTTTACCGAAATTTTGGACAGGATCGGAAGGATAGTATGTATCGTTCCTCGCTGACTTTTATTTCATGTCAGAAACACGTCTCAGAATCCGATATTCATCTGATAAAGGTACAAAAACGAATGAATTTCATGAACAAAGCTTTGCACTAAAGCCACCTATATACTTATATGAAGACAGAATAACATTAGCGACTAAGAAAAGGGAGATGGGGATGGCCATTTCTCGCCTATTAGCCGTTGTCGGCCAGCCATGCCCAACCCCGAGGTGTGCAACCCCTTGGGGTTCAATCCCGCAACCCGTTGGTTAAAAGTCAAACGTTCCCGACCACTGAGACACGGGTTCGTTGTCCTGTCGGTTGAGATCGGGAATATACAATGGTAGAGGAGTGCTCACCGTCGGTAATACCATTCTGCCTATATCATTTGCGCTGTGCGGCTGATGGTTGGACTCGAGAGAGAGCCCTAAAGCCCAAAGGGGCGAGTGAGTTCCGTAGAAACGATCGGCGAGCGCCCATTCTGCCATTATATATATATATGTATATATATGTATATGTATATATGTATATATGTATATATATATGTATATATGTATATATATATAATGTATATATACAGTGAGTGACCTATCTCATGAAATGTTGGCTGAAATTTTGAAATGCGTTTTCAATTAGGAAGGATTACTTGGTCGCGGTTGTAATACTGATTATCTTAAGACATACTCTTATAATATTTCGGACTTGGCAGGAGGTCGGCTTTTAAATGCACTTCTTTTCAATCTCCTGTAAAAAGCCTGCTCGACAAAAAAATGACTACTTAAATAGCATGCATTTTTCCCATTGATTTTCGGTGGTCTTGGAAATTCAAATATATTTTACAGAAACCATAAACAAAAATATGCTTTCTTTTAGTCAATCAATAGAGAATCACGTCTTCTTTATATTTTATACTTAAGGAAGGAGTATAATTAGGTCTTTAAAAAGTTTCTAATTATGAGACTTTTTAAGACCGTGAAATGTCCATTCACATGCATCGTACCTGGCCGTTTACCACCGCTCCTCATGAAATGTACAAGATGGTCCGCATCCATTGAAAAATTTCATGGACCCTGTATGGTATCTCTTTAATGCCATAGAAAAATATGTGATTTTCTTTACGCGGAACGCATGCACCTTGTAGAGTGAAATCACTAAGCGCTAATGTAACGAATGATCAGGCTCCAAATTATTCGGCAATTAGGAAACTTTTTTAAAACCTAATTATACTCCTTCCTTAAGTATAAAATATAAAGAAGACGTGATTCTCTATTGATTGACTAAAAGAAAGCATATTTTTGTTTATGGTTTCTGTAAAATATATTTGAATTTCCAAGACCACCGAAAATCAACGGGAAAAATGCATGCTATTTAAGTAGTCATTTTTTGCCGAGCACGCTTTTTACAGGAGATTAAAAAGAAGTGCATTTAAAAGCCGACATCCTGCCAAGTCCGAAATATTATAAAAGTATGTCATAAGATAATCAGTATTACAACCGCGACCAAGTAATCCTTCCTAATCGAAAACACATTTCAGAATTTCAGCCAACATTTCATGAGATAGGTCACTCACTGTAGTTCGAAAGAAATAAGTTCTTTGGGAAACATAAACAAATGTATTGTAAATTTTCGACTTTGGTTCCCCATTTCATCCTCAGACCTGAAGTGTGCAAAACGGTTAAAATTTCAACATGCCTAAAAATCGATTTTGCCTTGTCACTCCTGCTGGCGTAATATGTTGATTGGCTAATGCCTTTTCCACTTTTCCTTCAGACATTTGTAATCCGCATCCAATTCTACGTGCCAGTTGATGCATGAGTTATCAGAATGAACAGCCTCTAAAAATTCGCGGCCCTTCTTAGATGAGCAGACACCTACAATGTGAGTCTTGTCCCAGGCGAATTTGTGTCCAGTTTCCAGCGTATTAATAACAACTTGGGACAAGTGATCTCGCCTTTTTACGGTCAAATGATATTCTTGTATTCGTGTAGAGGCAGATTTTCCAGTTTAACCACAGTATACTGCATTAAAGGTGTTGCATGGTATCTTATAGACGACTTCCTTCTTATTTAAATAGCTAACCATATCCTTAGGATGTACAGGCTGGTTACGAAGTGTGGTCGTCGGCTCGTGTGTCACATGTATTTGATGCTCCGTCAGATATCTTTCAGCTAATGCGGAGACATTCTTAATGTACGGAGGTGTTCGCCAGTTTTTTTGGTTTGGGCGCCTGATCTGAACAATATAGTTCCTTGTCTTTTTCTTTTAACTCCCGTCGTATCATGCATTGGTATGCAAAATATATAGGATACCGATTCTGGGAAAACAGTTTAAACAAAGAACTCAGTTCTGTTTGATAGGTTCCGTAGTCAGATCAGTGGGTTCTTGCTCGGTTAAGGAGTCTGTTCAGGGCAGTCCGTTTGTGAGAGATCGCATCGATGTGTATATATAGTAGGTGTGATAACCCATTAAAAAGTTAACCGGAATTCTCAAATGCGTTTTCTTTTTGAAAAGACTACTTAAGTAAGGTTGTAAGATTAATCCTCGTCCAGCATAATTATAAAATAATTGAGTTAGCTCGGAATGCGGGCTTTCGAATGAATTTTTTCCGGCCGCATGCAAAAGCCACAGTCTGTAAAAATGAATGCTTAAGTAGCATGACTTTTTATCATTGATTTTCTATGCTCTTAAAAATCCGATTATATTTCATGGAAATTATGTATAAAAATATTCATTCATTTACTTGTCGGCTAAAGTATTATATCTTCCAATTTTATGCTCGAAGAAAGGGTATAAGTCGGTTTTCAAAAAGTTTCCAATTGTGAGGTTTTTAATACCGTGAAGCGGCATGTCTCTGCATTTACCAATGTGGCTCGCAAAGTTTGCAATATGGCTTAAATCCACTGTCAAATTTTATGAACCTCATATGGTTTACTCTCAAAACCGTCGAGGAAGTACGGTTTTCCGTACTCGGAGAACAAATGATTTATGGTTTGGAAACCCCGAGTGCAAGCTTAGTGACAGGTTGGGGTTCAAAATTATACGGGAATTGAGAAATTTTTTAAACCGAATTATACTCTTCGAGTATAAAATTGGTAAAACACGTAATTTTTATGCCAAATTAGCTGGAGAATGAATATTTTTATGCATATTTTACACGAAATATAATTGGATTTTTAACGGCATCGAAAATCAGTGACAAAAATGAATGCCACTTAAGTGGTCATTTTCTACAGAGCCCGGCTTTTGCATGCGGCTTGGAATGAAGTTCGCTTGAAAGCCAGCATCCCGGGCTAACTGAATTGTTTATAGAATTATGTTGGATGAGGATTAATTTTACAGAAAACGTATTTCAGAATTTCGGTTAGCATTTCATGACTTAGCACACCTACTGTATATATGTTGTAGCATACCTACAAAGACAAGGGAGACTGGACTGGCCATTTCTGACTTTTTAGCCGTCCGGAGCGGGCAGAATGGGATCAGGTGAGATTTCACAACAGTAAGGTCCACACGTTTACTTGACGTAGTAGTATAATTCACTTCATAAGGCCTATGACGTACTGATGGCAAGTGTCGGCCCTGAATCAACAGTCTGCGTCTAGCCTGCTGCACTCTTAGTGAGCTTATAACGTATTATATATGTAATATTATTTGAAAGCAAGCGGGCACTTTGGGAAAAGTAGATGAATTTTATTGGGTAAATTTCCGATGCCGCTTCCCCAGGTCGTTGTCAGACTTGGGTCAATGTTCAAAAAACAATTAACATTTCAAGTATGCTGAAGAATCGATATTCGTTTGGCTTTGTATTGGTAAGCGAACTTGGCAACCAGTGTCGAAAACATGCCTAATAAAATTTCTCTATTTTGCCGTAGCACGTGTTTGTCTTCGAATTCTATTCCTTGGGATGCCTGCGTTCCTATATAATATTATATACATGTAGATATTCGAAGGAAAAAGTTCTTCGGAGATGAGTAACAAATTTTATTATGTTAATTTTCGACGCTGGTTCTACAGCTTGTCGCCAGACGTTCAGTAAATTTGCGAAACAATCAAAGTTTTAAACATAACTAAAAATCAGTATTGGCCAATCCTTTGGATCAGTAAGCCCTCATTGTGGACCGGCAGCACATTCAGATTGGCTGTCGCCTATTGCAATATATCTTTGAGATTTCTGTACACGGCGTCCGATTCGATGTGTCGATTAGTGCACGAGACATCGGAGCTCGACCTTTCTTAAATAGACAGGAACTAGCAATGCAAGTTTTGCTCAAAGCACATCTGCGCCCACTTTCCAGTGTATGCCCGACGCGGTACGCCGTCTATATATGACTCTTTTCCCGCAATGGGCAAAACTAAAGCTTCCGAGATGAATTGTAGTCAGACAGCTTTGTAAAAGTCCAGACAATAGTTTGGCACAGAGTGCACTTACCAATCATAAACGACCATCCTTGGACACTCCCTGTATCTACAGTAGACGCCTTCCTAACGTGCTCACACTTGAATGTTTGGCCATCAGCAGGAAAGTTAGCCACCACTATCCTGACTTGCATGAGGGCTTGCGATGCATCTACCTCACCCTAACCTCTCACACACGCACACGGTCTTCCGATGGCAAGACAAGGCCAAAACTACTGAAGACGGATTAGCGCGCAGTGATGAGCAAAGCTAAGCAGCATGTCTGCGCGTGCGACTCACAGTGAGGTGCACTGGCTGGTGCGTCACGCGTGTGCGCACACAAACAAATGTGTGAGCAGAGAGAAGGCACGTTTCCGGACTGTTGGCCGGAGTTACAGGCACTGGTTCTCCGGTCAGGCTGCAATGGATTCGCAGATATGCGACCGCTGGGAGTCAGTGACACGTCAGCACGAAGAGAAACCCTTAAATACTGTGACGACTCGTACGCAACACACCCCCGGTGATGGAAGATTGTTTGTTTTCAAAACGTCAGGCCAATAAAACCTGTGGTCGTCTTACCTTCTCATATATATATATATATATATATATATATATTATGATAGTGGGCGCTCACCGATCAGGTTACGGAACATGCTCGTTCCGTTGTGCCTTGGGGCTCATACTTAAACCCTCGCAGGCAGTCGCACAGCGACTAGTGATATATGTTGGAAAGGTAATACCGACAAAGACAAGGGAGACCGGAATGGCCATTTCTGGCTTATTAGCCGTCATCAGCCAGTCATACCCAACCCCAAGTGTGGATCACTTGAGATTCGAACCCGGGATCTTTGGTCATGGAGTTGAACGCTCTACCATTGAGCCATGGGCCCGTTGTCCTGTCGGTTGTGATCGGGAATATTAATTATGATAGTGGGCGCTCACTAGTCGCTGTGCGACTGCCTGCGAGGGTTTAAGTATGAGCCCCAAGGCACAACGGAACGAGCATGTTCCGTAACCTGATCGGTGAGCGCCCACTATCATAATTAATATTCCCGATCACAACCGACAGGACAACGGGCCCGTGGCTCAATGGTAGAGCGTTCAACTCCATGACCAAAGATCCCGGGTTCGAATCTCAAGTGATCCACACTTGGGGTTGGGTATGACTGGCTGATGACGGCTAATAAGCCAGAAATGGCCATTCCGGTCTCCCTTGTCTTTGTCGGTATTACCTTTCCAACATATATATATATATTCACTCAGGAATGGGCGCACACCGATCCATTGGCTTCCCGAAGCAAACAAGCTTCGTATGGGCGATAGGGGTCACGAGCAGGCAACCACCTACCAGGCCGAAATCGGCCAAGCTATGATAGCTAATTAAGTATATATATATATATATGTTGAAGGCAGAGGCGTTCTTTGGGAAAAAAAGTACTTTATTGCGTGAATTTTTGACGCCGGTTCCCCAGGTCGTCGTCAGACGCAGACTGAGAGTAAATGTGCCGACAACAGTTAACATCTGGAAGTGCACATGAAAATCGATAATCATTCGCGTTTGCGCCCGTGAGCGGCCGCTATTTGCGTCATTTCGGCCTGATTAGTTCTCGTCTCTTCCATTTCTCCTTGAGACATTTGTACGCGGCGTCCAACTCGATGTGATATGATATACGCGTCCGCACTGTATTGTGTACGAAAATGTCCGATAAGGACGAACCGCTGTTGAAGAGTGCTGTTGCAGCCAAGACGACTGATGGGGTTTATTTAGTGATGGTGGTGTTTTACTGACATGGAGGTGGGTTGGTTGTGTTTACATTGTAGTGTATACAGAGGTACCCACAAGGCCAGTCGGGGTCCTGGACTGACGGTGAGAGTTAAGAGCTTGTAAGCGACTAACCCATTAGTTGGGCACAGTAAGTAGGCTATCCGGGGAACGAAGATAGAAGTATCCAAACAGTTACAAACAAGTAAATAAGAACAAAGTCGTCAGCAGGTAAAAATACACGTGCAAGTTCTTTGTCTCATTCAAAGTTGTGCCAAGTTATTTACCAAGCGTATTATCACTGATTAAAACAAAACCGACTTAAATGTCACAACAATACTCTCCCTCCTAGGAGAACGGAGTTCAAAAAATTACTGTCAATAGAAAGAAAAGGTGGGAGTGTTATGCATATTGTACAAGTTGGTAACGGTCGGGTATGGGTGTTAGTGACAGTGGTTCGCGCCACCCCAGTCTTACGAACCTGATTTTTGCCTTGGTTTTCTCAGCAAAACAGAAAACATCGTTTATAAAATAACCAAGTGGTGCAATTCTCCGGTGTCTATATGCTGGGCAAAGCATCCAAAGGAAGAATGTGGACGCCCAATCTGTGAGAGAACTGTGTTTTTGCCGGAGTTGGTTCCCTTGGAATGGAGACCCGGCGTGTGTGTGTGGTACACGCAAAAGTCGGGGTCCTGGACTGACGGTGAGGGTTGAGACCTATTGGGTGTGGGTGGCAGTGGTTCGCGTCATCAAAGTCTTACGAACCTGAGTTGCACCCTGACTTTCTCAGCAAAACAGAAAACAACCACGCGGTGCAATTCGCCAGTGTCGATATGCTGGGTAAAGCATCCAATGTGAGAATGTGGACGCCTCATCTGTGAGAAAACTGTGTTTTTGCAGGGGTCGTTTCCCGTAAAATGGAGATCCGGCGTGTGGGTATGGCACGAGCAAACGGAGGTACTCAAGCCACACCATCCGTTGGGCACATTTCTGCTACCAGAAGCTGACCGAACAGGCTCGGTCATGTCATTGGTGCATGCGAAGGAGGGAAGTGAGTGTAGAAGGTGTTCTGATGACAGCGCAACGCATTCTACCCTACTATAAATACGACACGATTGATTCTTCCACGACTTATCATCAGCAAGGACTTGGTAGGCCGTCAGCTAAGGAGATACATTGCTTCTTCTTTGGAAAGAAGGCCAGGTTGCAGTTTATCTGTGAAATTCGAGTCTGCGTGCTGCACGTGCGACTTCAGTTCGCATCGATCACCACATTCAGTCTCATTCCAAGTCGCCCAGCATATTACGACAAGTAAGAGAGAGAGAGGTCGATTGAGTTCGAAACCAAGTTTGCTCTGTAAACACAGGAACGCGCCGGCAGTTGGTATTTGTAAAGACTGCCAACTCGTGGAACAAGTCGGTCCTGAGCAGGAGAGAGGACCGGGCTGAAATGACCTACCTTCAGTATGACATATATGACACTCTCACTTGCTCGAGATCCGTGGAACTCCACTGAATGGGGCGTGGAGTCAGGCGTCAGAACGTGTGTGGGACGCGCAGACGTGCCGTTTGACTTTGCCGGTCGACTGTTCGACAGTCGTTGCCCACAATGTCCACTGTGTGCTCAACAGCAAGACGAGAGCAGGGACGGTGACTTGTGCGTGAATTAGTTTATAGTGATGGTAGACTGGCATAGCATCTACCACACTCTTCCCTCCTCCCCAACCCCGACCCGGTGTCAAGACAGAGTTAAGAAGACTAGAGACGGGGGAGGGCGCAGGTGGATGGTACGGTCGAGCCTGCAACTTGGCGTTTCAATTCCCACCCCCCCCCATCCACACAGAAAATGACCAGAATTTTGACTAACAACAACAATGGGGGACACGGGAGTCCCAATGTGCGTGACGTCTGCCGGCAACCGGGGTTGCCATCGCATCCCGAAATATTGGCATTTGTTATAATGCACAATCCGGTAACACTAGCCGGAATCCTATATGGCCTCCGTGTTGGTCCAGCGCATCTACCATGTGGCCCGCTTGGGGGGTACACACATGCATTTTCTTATTTGGCTTAGGAAAATCAGTGTTGCTCTAACTAGAATGCGGGTTTACAACTACGCTCCTTCAAACGCCTCTGCTAATAACTGCGTGTATGTCTACGTCAGATAATCATGCCTTTTCCTTGCTGAATTTTTCTGCTGTCGGTGTTTCTTATGTCTGTTTAGTCGATATTATATCCTACGACGACATTTTAGATCGCTCGTGCAATCTGCTGGTCGAATTCTGTGTGACGCTGCCAATCCCCTGCCTTCTGAACAAACCGCCGCCAAGTCTTCTCACCCCATGCGCCATGGCTTTCGACTTATTTCTTGTCGTACGTCGGCATACCATTCCTGGCGCGCTCTCTTACGTATGAAGAGACGGAAATACAGAAGCTAAAACTCGAACTGTCCCCTCAACGGCCACTAATTTTGTGTAAAATTTTTTGACTCTTGAGTAAATTATTAATTTATCTTTTGTACACAATGACTGCAATCCGTCTTTTGTTGGAAAATAAGAATGTATAATTTCAAAATAAAGCGAATTCTTATCTCTCTCTTGCTACGGGAAGACAGTGAGTATGAGAGAGATGGTGATGATAAATGCAGAAAGTCTTTTTCGCTATAAACGAATGCATTTCAAATGGGACGGCGATAAACCTCGTTATTCTCTGCAGTCAAGCCAACGTGTTGATCTGCCGGGGGAGATTTGAGCCAAATCGGAATAATTTCCCCATCAGTCATTTCTGCCGATATTCACCTACAGTTAGTGACCTAACTCATGAAATGTGTTGAAATTTACGAATGATTGCCGATCACTCGCAAACCGACACCATTTCATGAGTCCAGTGTCCATGGTAATTAAGTTTAAAAGAATTAAAAAAATAAAAGAAATATTAAAGGCAGTGTTGCGTTTTTTAGAAATGCCGATTTATTTTGAAAAGTGCGATATCCCGATAACGTCAGAAATGGCTCTAATTTAGTAAACTTCCTTTTTAGACGTACAGAATGTATTCTCATACCAAAAACGTAGTAAATATGAAAGTAGGAATAAAATAACGTCTAATAATAGTGCTTCAGTAAAGTTTACATCCAAATATCGTTTAATAGTTAGTGTGCTTTCAAATATGACGGTTTGTCAACTGCCTACATTCTGAGTGTTGATGCAAAAACAATTTTCCAAGGTTTCGTGTTATCCTTAACTCTTTTGAATTAAATGAGATGGGATTAAACAAGAGAAACTGGATTTTGCCCGATTTCACCGAAGTGGACCTCGTAGGCACAAAAGTTTTCATAAGGCGACATGCCCGGAAGCCGGTCGGTACCTAATAAACTTAAAAAGAACTGACAGGCGTGATTGTAAACATACCATTTTTGTGTTTACAGAGAGAACGTTTCTTCTGTTAAATTAATTTACACTTCTCGTTCGTTTTGGATTACGTTGAGCTTCAGATCATCCTCGAAATGTTGCTGAATACTTCATGATTTTCAATGTTTTCACTCGATCGTCCATAAAGACTGATTCTGAATTACTTGTCTGTTAGGCACTTTAAAATAAGATTTTTCTTGATGATATTTACCGAAGTAGTGAGTGTTCGGGCGCATCTTTTCACGAAGATAGTCGTTTGGGTAAGACGTGAAGACTCATTTGATACATCAAACTTCATTTTCGAGAAAAATCACTGTCCACAACGAAAGTCAGCAACGAATATGCCTTCGATCAATGAGAACACTTTACTTTATAAGTTACCTCTTTAAGAAGTGCTATATTACTGCACTCTGTTGACGGATCTCTGTGTACTTTGCATTTTGCACGGCGAGGCCAAGTAAAAATTTGACACTTTTGCCATGTTATTGCCAAAATCCGTACGCGAGAAGCCTGACGTTACGCAGGGACGGACGCCGAGAACAAGGTAGAAGCAGAACGGGTAACTACGCCCCCCCCCGTCCCTGGGAGACCCATGAAATTAACTCTAGTCTACCAGTTAATGCCTGCTGCAGAAGGCTCACGCAGGCACTGAGCACAATAGTCCAGATCGTGCCCACTGCCGACGCCCTCGCAGAGCTCGGACTGGATTGGTTGTTTGCCGGTGTAAATAGTAGCCCAACCGCTCTCTGCGGTAGCCACGACCCACCTAACATAGTGAGAATGCTGGCCATGGTCAGTTAACACGGCAAAAGTGTTTCGCATATCAGATGATCTGATTAAAAGCTGATGATTTGAATGAAATGGTGTTCGCGTTCCTGACTTTAGCTCTCCCTCCCTCTCTCTCTCTCCCTCTCTCTCTTTCTTTCCTTCCTTCCTGCTTTCTTTCTTTCTCTCTCTCTCTACTCGACACGGTTGAATCCGAGTTGTTGTGATAAGATACAGAAAGCGCATTCGAGTTTTGACAACACTCGGAATGGGTTGGGTGTGCTGAATTGATTTCTTACCTGGACTATAGTCAGCAGCTACTTTCTCGTTCGAGTTTCTGTGTGCTATGTCAACGCTTCTGAGCCAACAAAAAGGGAAGAGTATCAAATTACTAGTGTGGTTCTGTGATGATTTTACCAAGGAGCTTGAGTCAGAACCCCAAGGCTGAGAGGGACTCGCTGAAGTTTCATCAGAGTGATTGAACACTTGCCTGTATCAAATGTGAGATGAACTATGTGTGAAGGAAATGAGAGCCTCTTCGGGTTTTAGAAGACCGCTTCGGACTCTTCACAGACCACGAGACTATAATTTAGCCAATTAGATATAGCCCCGTCCAACACTTGTAGATCCAGTATTTAGGCTTGTCGCTTGTGATGGTTAAATTGTCGTCAGGTCAATAGGGGACGCTACCCACAAGTAGCCGAAAAGACACAGGCCCGAATATATTTGGCGGAATTTCTGCAGAAAGCGGAACTCGTCGTCTGGTTGACTTATAAGGTCGCCGCAACTCTAGTAAGTACACCAGCTAGCACTGACTGTGTGAGAATAATATGGGGTAATTTGTCGATATGATCTCATTTTCACAATATTTTTTTGGCGGAGTTTTTACCACTCGTAGGAAATGTTGTGCAGTTAGCGTCCTTCTCTTAACAAAGTTGCAGCCTGTGGGTTTGTTGAACGCATGATTGTCAGAGTTTATCGTTTGAGAGTTGTCTAAAAATTACCTTGGATTCGACATCTGTAAAGCAATCCCTTAACAACATTTCCTCGTCGAAAGTACTCTTGCAGGCCCAGGCAAACGTACTCCGCTGGCCGTATAATTTGTTCGTTTACTAGTAGTATGAAAAGATGGACTTTGATGCTAAGTGTTGCAGACAAGAGAAGGGGAGTTTGGCAAAGCTATTCCTGGCTTAGTTGCCGTTGTCGTATAGCTATACCCAGAAGTTCTGACAGAAAGGACCCTGTACTTATATCCAGGCAGTTGTAAACACTGGGAAAAACGAGGAACCGTGGGTGTCGTGGAGAGGAACCCGCGTTTCAAAGTCGGCTGAACGTTGCGTAAGCCTAAACTGACCGTTATACCTTGTCTCACATATACTGCAGACAATTTCCATACACGAAGGCGTAGCATAAGCGACACCAGCTGGGTCTGGTAGTGCTGACACGACTATGATGGTGAGAAGTACCTGTAAAAAGTACACTGACAGTTCCCGCCGAATGTATTGATGGTCCAGGTGGCCACTTCTGTTTCGTCCCGTCTCGACAACAAACCTTTATCTATGGTTCCACGAAACCGTGCGGAGCACAGGAGGGCACACCGACGGCCTAATGCACATGTGCCTCGGTCTTCGCACCCAGTAGTTCCCAAGCGCCCATCGCCACCCCGAACAAAACAGTCCTTTATGGAGGACAGCATGCAATCCCGTATGCGGCCCAGGCTGACCCAGGATCGTCTTCGCATTAAAAACTAAGGTCATGACCTGCTGCGGAACTCGTCGGCCGCCTGGGGCGATCAAACAGTCCTGTTTGGGAATAGCACTGCTTTCTACCTGGCGCTACAAAGTGGATATTGCAGCTCTCAGTGAGACCCGTTTCTCTGAACAGGACTACTAAGGGGGAAGAGGTTGGGTGACGAATCTATCTTCTTCTGGAGTGGACTTCCAGGAGCAGAGAAATCAGAAGCCGGAGTCGCCTTTGCCATCAGGAATTCGACAGCATGCCTTTCTTACAACACCCGTCAGTGATAGTCTACAAACATGGATCTACACGGTCAGAGTCACCCGATTGCAGAACTTTTAAAGTGGGGGGAAATGAAACAAGGACTTTCCAATGTTACGTTACGGCTTACAAGCAGTTCTGGTACCTAGGCAGGAACGCGCCCAGAGTTGCCGTTCTGTTGAAAACTACCGTCATGCACTTCGTACTAGAGTTCTGCAATGACGGTCTTTTGAAATGAAATGGTGTCCAATACTGTTTGTCCAGAACTTGAAAAAGGCCCTTCTGTATGTGAGTCAATGTGATTTGTGCCTCTATTTACCGATAGAGCCCGCCTATCGATGCGGTTCAGTTGCGCAATATACATTTTCTGCGTTGATGTGGGTGTGGTGACTGCTAGCGAAATCGCTTCTAACAGGGGTTTCCTACCGTTGCCTAGAAAACGTGGAGGTTCCCGAAACAAACAATATCAGTTAAAATTATGTGAAAATAACTGACTGTTTAAGCGTCAGTCGTCAACAAAATCACTGTTAAGATTACTGATAAGATTATTTTCTGCGCGGTCGTAAAACACACTGCAGACGTTCTAAAACTATGGAAGATAGCAGGCTTGAAACGGATTTGATTGCGGTAAGAAGTTCCGTCGGATTAGGACGATTTTAACTGGTACTCCCTCGCCCAAGTTAAGGAGGGCATAATTCGAGAGTGTTGGAAATTCGCTGTATTCATTAATCATAGCCGAATTTAAGATGTTCATGAAATGCCATGAGGGCATGAGGCAAGACTTGTAAGACTGGCTAAAGCTCGACCGAGTTCCCTCTTGGGAGATTACTGCCACGATGACCCAACCTAATCACCGCAAAGAGGCTTGACCGGAGTACTGCAGAATGAGGTAAGCTAGACAAAAACCCAAAGGCAGTGCATGGTCATTGTTTATGCACCCAGCAAAAGAAGCTAGAAACCACAATTTTTGAATAGGTGACAGTCAGGCGACTCTTTCAGGTGTTAATCAGCCGCTTACTTGATGGCGAATCCATTGTCTTCGCAGGTAAATAATTTTCTTTGAGAAGTTGCCAGAACCGATTGCCGTGATCAAGTTTGTTGTAAGGTCAGTCTAAAGGGTTAGATGGAGAGCAGAGATGTCATACGGTAGGCTGAATCAGCCGCCTCCTCCGCCACCAACGCAGAGATGGTTCTATCTGGTGCTCAGAGTATGAGTCTGAACCGAAACTAATTCACCTACACTAGGCTCGCAATGATAAATGTACACGCTGTCGCGTAGCCCTGTTTGCCTCGTAATAGTACACTCCTGAAGGTCTTTTAAGTTTAAAGACTACCTGGCTGCTTAGGTCTTCATCAATAAGATGGGTATCACGGCAAATTTACCCCCAACCAGAGGCTCTAAAGGTTCAGCTATTTTTTGTCATTAAAATTTCGTGACGTTGGTAGGATTTACAGCCTACTGGTTTTCGACTTGCGTGTGCGGACTGGCCTCATTTTCCTGCCGACCAGCGGAAGAAAAGACGATAAGTATTTTACTGAAAATCGAACTGCTCAGGCAATGTTGAACTCGAAGGCGTCATCCTGAATGTGGGTTGAATCACAAGCTGACTAGACAAACCCTGTCAGTTGTGAGTCGAAGGGCCGCACTCAGGCTTGGGGAGATTAGATGAAGCAGAGATGGTGAGGGCTGATGTGTTGGAGATGACCATCCAGCCTCCGTTATCTTTGTCAGAAGTCATAATCTGCATAGCGTGCTAACTTATGAGATGTTAGCAAAAATTCTGAAATGCGTTTTTGTTTCGAAAAGATTACTTTAGTGAGATTGTAAAATTTATCATCCAGCAGTATAATTCTATAAAAACCCATTTACCTCAGGATGCCGGCTTTCGAATGAACTTCTGTCCGACCGCATGCAAAAATCACCCTCTGTAAAAACGGCTACTTAAGTAGCATGAATTTTTCTCCTTGATTTTCTATACCCTAAAAAATGCAATTATATTTCATACAAAACATGCACGAAAATGTTCCTTCTTTTACTTATTGAGTAGAAAATTACGTTTTCTTTCAATTTTATACTCGAAGAAAGGATATGACACGATTATAAGAAGTTTTTAATTGTAAAGTTTTTAATACCGTGAGTGTCCGTTCATAAAAAATCGTGTCTCCGCATTTGCTTATGCGGCTTAAAAGTTTCAATATGGCTAAAACCCACTGCTACATTATATGAACGACATATGGTCTCTTTTTAATACCATAGAGAAATATG
This sequence comes from Spirometra erinaceieuropaei, assembly GCA_902702965.1. Lineage (NCBI taxonomy): Eukaryota > Metazoa > Platyhelminthes > Cestoda > Diphyllobothriidea > Diphyllobothriidae > Spirometra > Spirometra erinaceieuropaei. Next base: position 157,978 of record CACRXP010001051.1, on the reverse strand, counting down.
TGGTTTTCCATACGCGGAAGATAATCGGCTTGTAGTTTGGGAACCCTGGATGCAAATGTAACATCAGGTCGCGTTTACAATTATTCGGGAACTGGAACAGTTTTTTAAAAGCGAATTGTACCCTTCCTTTGAGTATAAAATTGAAAGAAGACGTAATGTTCTACCCAATACGCAAAAGAATGAACATCTCCGTGCATTTTTTGAATGAAATATAATTGCATTTTTGAAGGTATCGAAGATCAAGGAGAAAAATACATGCTACTTAGGTAACCACTATTTACGGAGTGTTTTTTACATACATCCGGAAGAAAGTTCATTCAAAAGCCGGCGTTCTGAGGTAACTGAATTATTATAGAATTATGCTGCTGGATAATGAATTGTAAAACCTCGATTAATCTTTTCGAAAAGAAAACGCATTTCAGAATTTCGGCTAATGTTTCCTGAGTTTGTTCACTGACTGCAGCCCCTCGATTGGTGTGCGTGTGTTTGTGTGTGTGCAAGCTTCAGTCTATGGCCTAGCTCATGAAATTTAATGATGGAAACTGAGACGGTCAGTATTTGGGCACTTGGACCGTTACACATTTTACTTACTTGGCAACCCCTCCCCCTTCAATAAAATGCCATTTTTTTCGTGCAGAATATTTGAGTAAGTAATTTTATGAGGCAGAAGTTTTCTAACCCACATACACTCACGAAGTAGTAACTTGCTTTGAGGATTTGCTAGGACTGCTTGCTGCAATCGACTTTGCTGTGAGATCAGTCTAACGGCGCCAAACAGTGAGCTGAGGAAAGCCTTCCCCTTCCTCCGCCGGGTCTATCAGGCCACAGGCGCATTCAGGAGAACCTGCGGTAGACAACCGCCGGCTAAACCACACCAGCACATTTTCTGCCACCTGCATCACGCAGCATAATCGTCCACCACAAGCATCCAATTGCCACCTCACACGCAAGTGAGAGGCGTGCATCTTGGCTCCGTCTCCATGCTGCTTCTTTGCTGCATACTGGATTCGAGTCTGAGGTCATCACAGCGCGTCAAGCGCTGTGTCTTGGAAGGCTGCTGACAGGCGCTTCAACTCAGTCCACGCAGTCTGCCCAGTTGTGTGAATGTTTATGTGGAGTGGTGGACTGGTGGGCTGAGAGCCAGGCTGAAGCGACTCCTTATTAATGCGGCCTTTATGAACCTCCCATTGTGTGGGATCCGAGGCAGGTGTGACGACACGCCTGGGTGCAGCTTCGGCTGTGCCAGCCTCCATTGTTTGTTGTCGGTTAAAAAAGACCTTTTAATTTACTGTTTTGACCAGGGGGTGTGGTTGTCGAAGGTGGGATGGTCGACAAGACAGAGGTTCCTAAGTCAAAAGTCAGGGAAGACGGATTGGGTTTGGACAACCTTTACTGCGTGCACAAAACTCCCCAAACAGTCGCCGCGAGCGCGCTCTCCAAGCAAGTTGTTGTTGTCTGTGTCCGCCTTCGAGGTAGTGAGACCCAGCGCGTGGGTGTGCCTTTCGTTGTCTGATCGTCCGCCAGCCAATCAGACTTCGGCCGTGTCAGCCTCCCTTGTTTGTCGTTGGTTAAAAAAACCTGCTAATTTACTGTGCGGACCAGGGGGTGTGAGATGTAGAACGTCATGCTGTGAGCTCGACCGCACCACCCAACTGCGCCCTCCTGCGACTCCGGTCTCCTTGACTGTGTCTTGACACTGGGTAGAGGTGGGGAAGAGATGGAGAGAGCGCAGTGGATGCTTTGCAAGTCCACTATCACTATAAACTAATTCACGCACAAGTCACCGTCCCTGTTTCACCCTGTGGAGCACACGGTTGACATCGTTGGAAACGACGGTCGAACTTTTGACACCATGCTGCCGAGTGACGCTGTTATCATACCTCCCAATTCGTCGCATGCACTCTACACAAGTCATTCGTCCGGTCCTGCCGTCGCCAAGGCAATCCCCAAACGGAGTGAAAAATATGCGTGAGCCGGTTGGGGCCCGGAATTCAGAAAAGTACGGCTACAGTTGGTACATCATTCTGCCACCCTCATGCACTGTCCTGTAAACATACTTCTAGGCTTGCAAGACAGGCCATTCGACATGTATTGATTGGCTCGTTGTTGGTTGGTCATGCCTAAAGACGGACTTCTGAAATCTCTCATAGGTGGATTTAGGATTTTGACATCCACGTGGCCATCTTCTTCACCGATACCCACCAAATGCTCCCTGTAATCGTCTACTTTCGTGAGGGAAGTTCCGGTTACTATCAGTGCCGCACGCGCACTGTAGATATAATTCGGTTTATGCTCATAGCAAAGCACCCGACACCTGGAAACATTAATCACTTAATATCTGGAGGTCAGGGGGACTTTGTCAAGGACATACCTACGTCATGATCGACAGGGGATCTATTATCTTCTAGGCCAAATGCACATGAAAATTAGTAATTTGCTTCGAGGATTTGGTAGGAGTGATTGCCGTAATCGAGTTTGTTGTGAGATCGGTCTAACAGGCTAACTCACAAGCATCGGTGCCAAACAGTAGGCTAACGAAACCCTTCCCCCCTCCTCTAACGCCGCCACCAACGCAGAGAGGACTCCACTTGGTGCCCAGGGGGTGACTCTCCACAGAAACTAATCCAAGAACACAGCTCCTGCGGTGGTGAATGCAAACGCTGCCGCATAAACCAGAGGACATCAAAGGAGTGAATTCTTGAGGGATGTTAAGCTTTAAGAATAATCTGGCTGTTTGTATCTGCAAGAATTCGATGGTATTCTAACGAATTTTGCTGTCTATCAAGGGTTCCAAAGGGGTTCAGCTCTTTTTCTCCGTTAAAATTTCGTTGTTTAGGTAAGGTTGACAACTGCTTTGTATACAAAGTGAGTATGCGGACTGGCTATACTTTCCTTTCGACTACTGAGACAGAAGAAAAGCACCTAAGTAATTTAATAAAAACGGAACTCTCCGCACAATGCTGAACACGAAGGCGTCAGCCTGAATGTGGGGCAAATCGCAGGCTGACTATAAAGATTCTGCCTGTCAATTTGCGAGTTTAAAACAAACGCTGCGCAGATTCACGGATTCCCTCATGAGAGCACAATCGAAGCAACCTTTCTGGGCAGAGTGAGAGGTCGACAGACAAATCGTTTCCGGCTTATAAGCCGTCGTCGGCCAACCGTACCCGACTGTGAGGTGTGAAACGCCTGGGCCAGAGTGCTGACAGCCATCGGTTTATGGCTCCAGTTTCCTGCCGACCACCGAGACAGAAGAAAAACCGATAACCTAACCAAAAGTCCTATCCCTTAACTCTAACCCTAACCCCAACCCTTTAACCCTAACCACAACCTTAATCATTAATCACAGCCCTTAACCCCAAACCTAAAACATTCAACACAAAAGTTAGAAGGCGACGACAGACCGAAAGTCAAGAAGGGTAACTGGCACTGGGACGAAGAAGGTTGACACGGCAACAAAGAAACAAGGCCGCCAACAGAACACACACTGCAACGCACAGCAGCACCGTGCTAACGTAATTACACTAACTCAAAATAATTAAGGAGGTCAACGGTATTGTGGCTATCAGGTGCATCACGTTGAAGGCCTGACAGCTAGGGCTGGCAAGGATGGCAAGTATTTGATTGGTTTATGCAGAGGGCAAGCAGAATTACGGCAACCAGATCTCAGCGAGTCACTGAAAGTCCTTTAAACTAAATCAGCTCTGTATTATTCAGCAGTCTCTTGTAGTTCCAATCCCCGTTAACAGGTATGAAGATCTGTACCTGGGCTGCTCTCGGCTAGACTACTCAGACGTGTCACACACACTTGATGTCCCCAACTGCGATCCTCTCGCCTTCCTAAGGTGTGATGATAATGAGAGCAGTGTTCGCGGCTGTCTGTTAGAGCACTTGGCTCTGCCAGGTGTGTTGTCAGTTAAGATCTACCCTGGAATTAACTAGGGCTGCCGAACTAATGCAAATTCACGGAATCCGGGTTCTGCTGTGGGCTTTTTTGACTAGGCGATAGCTTCTAGCGCACAACATGAACGCAGGAGAGGGAGGTAATCGCGGGTGGATGCTTACATTCTTCTTTAAATGAAGATGTAGCAAAATGCTTTTAGTGGAACTCGTGAGCTTGCGTCCGCATGATTGTTCTTCCGCTCCAAATGACGAAACTAATTGCCTGGGCACGGATTGAGTGATAATGCAGCGTCTGCCTCACGTTGCATTTCGAAAGTTGGACGAAGTGAAGACGACAGTAGATGCGCATGATCGTAGTGGGCTGCGAAGACCGACGATCTGTCTACGCATGCCGTAAAGCACCTGGTCCAAGTAGTCAGTTCGAGGTACCTCATGCCTGGAGTGTTTTACTCGCCGGCCTAAGAAATTCCGTAAAAAGCTTTTTTCTTCTCATGTGGGATATGTTTCTACATCATGGTGTGAGGGAAGATGCGTGTATTCTGGAGAGACAATATAGTCTCCTCCATATCCGTGGAAGTGCTCTGTGTTAATTACTGCTGTAGACAAGGTCTGTGCATTTGTTCTTGTTTCCCTAACAGGGGACGCCAGTCTAAATGAGCAAAGTCCCCCAAAGTACATTTCTCCAATTAGAAACCTGTCTTTTTCAGCTCGCCTAATTCAGATGTGCCAATAGGTGAATAGATAGGCTGTTTTAGATATACGGAGGCCTAAATAATCAAGAAAAACCATTTTTACCCTGGTTCTATGTGTCTCGCAGATATTTGGTCGAAGGATTAGTTAAAATGGGTTTCCTTAAACAATTCTGCACCGATAGTGTTACATCTACCCATTCGGTTAAGCAGAAACGTTATTTACTGTTAAAAATTAGGTTGACTCATTTGACATACATTTTTTGCGTTTTCGAAATTCGCGATCTTTTTTAAAATCATAACATTCAATCAACCTCTTATTGCTTTTAATGTTTGTTTGCTTTTGCATGCTGATGAGAGCTTGCACTTTTACTTGGCTATTTCAGTCGATGCAGTTAACCCTGTTTCGGATTGGTTAGGAATTTTTCGAGAATTTGCGCATATATCATGTGTCAGGCAACATCGTATGTGTGTGTGTGTGACAACGGCGCACGGCGTGCACCGAAACTCCAGAAATTTTCTTGAATCCAAGGAAAATCTGAAAAGTCTCAGTGATGGACTTGGAGGTCGAGTCAACATTCACAGAATAAACGTACCCAACAAGGCACATACTTATGCTATCATCTCAGTAGTTAGAATCATCTCTAATGGGAATGCGTAATAGGGTATGGCGAAAGAAGATATGTTGAGTAGCTGTCCCTAATGCATATTTCAATATTCCCTCGGCACAGACTCTAACTGTGCTTTTCCGCACTTGTACAGCTCACCTTGCCGTCCAAGGTCGTACGCAGATGGCGACTACGGTCGAAAAATTTCAGATATTAGGAGTAGAAGTGGATGTCAGTATGTCTCTGTCGATATTTTGTCAAAAGTCTCATTTTGAATGATGGCTGACCTCTGTCCGCGAAGACTGACGCCGGTGATGTCTGAGAGCAGCCAGAAAATAGCGCTGAAAAATTCCAAAAGTCGACTTGGATTCAAAGTCGATAGTTAAAATTGGATAGGTACATCACCGGTAAATACACTGAAATGCATTTCAGTAGTCCGAGGTTATCATTGATGGATGTGAGTAATTGAATCTGTTGGTTGAAGGCACGCTAAACACACATTTCAGCGTCACTTCGGCGCAGACTCCTTCTGCACATTGTTTTTTTGAGGCAAATAAATGCCTTGAAAATCAGGAAAAACCAATTTTTACCCTGGTTGGATGCGTCACGAATATATCTGTTCGAATGATTAGTTAAAATGGGTTTCCCTAAACAAAGCTGTGCCGATAGTGTTATATGTACTCATTTACTTGAACAAACATACGCTATTTACAGCTGAGCGTTGAGTTGACTCATTTGGCATACATTTCTTGCCTTTTCAGCATCGACGCTGGGGGCCTCGGTGGAATTCAAACCCACGAAAGCAAGTGGAAGGCTTTAGTACAGTCAACACGCAAGTCACCTGAGCGACAAAGCTACACCGGAAGATGTGAATTTAATCACATTTGGGTTAAGTTACCCGCGGGCTCTTACCTCAAACCTTTCATCTACGCATCGTTGAAATAAAGAATGTCGTATAATTTGACGGAGTGCCAGAAAGTACAACGTTTGCAGCGTGTCTGTTGTTGTTTTTCAGGAATAGGAGAAAGTAATGAATTGCTGCCGTTGCGAATTATTGATCAGGGCAACAGTCCAATGCCATTGGGGTAAAAAAGCTTGCAACAGAACCACCGTTACATCGATGAAGATTTCTTTGATTTTGTGGTGGTCTACGGGGGAAATTTTGCTATCCGATAACATGCAGTAGGCAAGATCGCTACTACTTCTACACCAAAGGCAGCTGCAAAAAGATGAACATAAGTAGCCCTCAGACTTTTGCTGAATCGGCCATGTCTAACAGGCCTTTCGCTAGTACATCACCATATAGGGCATGGTGGTATGTCTAGATGCGGGGCCGGCCGTGCCAGCCATTTTCGCTCTCCCAGCACCTCAGATCTCCTTGACTATATCTTGACGCCGGCCCCAAGTGAGGGAGAAGGGGAGAGTGCGGTAGATGCTGTGCAAGTCTACAACCACTATAGAACAAGTCACACGCAAGTCCTCGTGCCTGCTGTCACCGGTGGACATCGCCGGCAACAACAGTCGAGCTACCATCGGTTTCATGTTTTGGAGGACCGCCAACTGACGGAGTAACGCGGTTATTCTCTCAGGACGGGCAGTCAGGCTGAAATGGCTTCAGTGGCGCTCCCCCACCAGTAGCCACTCCCTGTCTTGTGGTGCGAAAACCTGGCGCATTGTGCACGGGCCGGGCGTGTGTGCCACGCCTAGACGAGCTGTCAGCCACTGTGTCAGACTCCGCCTCCGGTCTTCTTGACGCTGTCAAAACATCGGACCCAAGTGGGTGGGTCGGGGGAGTGAGCGCGCCAGATGCTACACAAGTCTCCCATCGCTGACGGTCCGACCGTTGTATTCGACGAGAACCACCTTCGGAACACAACAAGGAGCTAATGCGTAGTCAATTGTAAAAAGATCACGGTGGAAATTCCGGTAAGATGTGGTTATGTAGCCCTTACCTGATGGAAACAATACTGTTGGGTTTGGGGTTAGGGGTTAGAGTAAGAAGTCATGGTTAGGGGGTAAAGTTGTGGGTTATGGTTAGGGGTTGGGGATTAGGGTTAAGGGTTAGAGGTTAGGGCAACCGTTGCTCAGCTACTCAAGGTACACCCGTGCGTTACTCGGCCCCACTTGTAAAAACTCCTATTAACACCGGTCCCTAAAACAGGTGGTTGGGGTTTTGTTTTACTTCAGATGGGGCTACATAACCACATATAGCCGAAATTCCAAAAGAAGAGATGGATCTAATAGACAGAAATAAAATCTATTATGCCATCGAGTCTGGCCGATGAGTGGATTAATTGAAACCAACTTGAAAATTGAATAGTATCAACAGACATCAAGAGTTTTCTTGGGGAAGTGTTTGTAAGCCAGTCAATTTCTATCGACTTAAGATCAAATACGATTAATTTGAAATCCAATGGGGTCTCAGCGAACTTTTCAAAGAATTCACATAGATGGTTTTCCTTGTCGGAATTACATGAAAGACCTTATGACAACTCGACTATCGTTGCGGGCGATATCCACCATGTGCTTCACAACAGTATGCGAGTAGGGAAGTTGACTTGTGTGTGCATTAGTTTGTAGTGATAAAAGACTTGCACAGCATCTACTGCATTCTCTCCTCCTTCCCTACCTGTATCCGGTGTCAAGACTTAGTCAAATAAACCGGCGGTGGGAGGGGACGCAGGTGGCTGGCGCGGCCGGAACCGTCCCTAGGTGTGCCACCACTGTCGGCTCCGATCCCGCGGAATTTGAGTGCGACAGAATTCACATTAAGAAAGAGCCATTACAGCCTGACTCTCACACCACCAGTTCGCCACCCCGAAAAACACACACTAGGCTGACTGCGAAGTCCAAGTTATCCCGTCAGTTGGCAACCTCTCAAGCCAAGGCGTTTATTAGATCGCCAAATGTCACCATAAACTCATTCACGCACAAGTCACCGTCCCCGCAATCACCCTGTTGTGGGACGGAGGGTGAACATAGTTGAAATAAACAGTCGAACCGTCACCAAGTGTTCCTGAGATGCAATCTCGACCAGAACGGATTACCTAGGTTGGTTTGCAAGACTGATTATTATGAAGCATAATCTCAATACATTTCAGCCACGCCACAAGACCGGCATTTCAAGTTGCCTCTTTCCGGCCGGCTACAACAACCACACTCGGCAAACGTGACAACATGATTAGTATGTTTATCGTCATTTACTTTCAGTGCCCTTATGAATCCGGGCATGCTTCACAGAAACCACACGCGAAAATACCCTTCTGCATTCGTTTTACAACAATTTACATCGTCGTCAGTTTTTACTCAAAGAAATGATAACTTCCACCTTCAAAAATGTCTCTCGACTCCCGAATAATTCGTAATCTGAGCTTCCGTTTAATTTGCACTCAGCTTAGTTCAGTTCAGTTTATTTGAGAGAAACGTAGGTGGTGGGCCTCGGAACTTCCTGTTTGTTAAAAGACAAGAAGTATATCAAAGATATGGAATTGGAAACACCAAACAGCTATAGAAAATTATCAAAACTAAACAGATAAACGGACAAGTCCAAGTGTTGAAAGCATAAGCACCACTAAATACATTGCACAGTAGTGAATCTATGTCATGCAGGGTCCAAAAAACTTTACAATGGATATAGGCGACATTATATACTTCATAAGGGGCATTAATAAACGGACAGATACAAGTATATTCAGCTGGATCCTCCAGGATCTTAAAAAACCTCAGAAGTACCAAATTTCATGTCCAACATATGCCCTTTCTTCGAGCAAAAACATGGAGACGTAATTTTATGCCAGTGCCTTTGTGCTTCGTTTCCACGAAATATGTCTGGTTTTAAAATGATATCGGAAGCCAATGACAAAAATGTGCTACTTAAGTAGTCGTCATATAGTAAATGCGGTTTTTGCAGGCGGCCGGGAAAAAAGTTTTTAAAGCCGAATTATATTCTGCTTTTAAGTATAAAGTTGGAAGAAGACGTGATTTACAATCGAATAAGTAAAAGAATGAATGTTTTTATGTATGTTTTCTATGAAATATAGTTGAGTTCTTAAGGCCATCAAAAATCAATGCGAAAATTGTATGCTACTTGTCATTTTTTGCAGAGTATAGATCTTGCATGCAGCCGCAAATAAGTTCTTTCGAAAGAAGGCACCCTGAGGTAACTGAATCATTATAGAATTATGTTGCAGGCTGACTAGTTTTACAACCCTACTTAAATATGTAATCTTTTCGAACCGAAGGCGCATTTCGAAATTTCGGTTGACATTTCATGAGTTAGCTCACCTACTGTATATATGTTATAGCATACCTACAAAGACAAGGGAGACTGGACTGAAAGAGGCATCAAGACTTATGATTATTTGGTCTCCTAGCGCATCACATTTAGGGTCTGTTCCTTGCCCAATGATTTCAAGACCTTTTGAGAGATAAATGAACTACATTCTCGCGTGACCCCAATCTTATGTCACTTTAAAAAATATCTTTCAAACTTTCCGCGTTTTTTTCAAATTCACTCTCTTCTGACCCAAATAAAGCAAGCCATCAAGAGCCTATGATCCTCCCATCCTGTCACGTATAAAGCGAAGCCCTTCAAGCATTTACAAGGAACGCAGTGTTTTTGCTCAGACTTGGCTTCATCTTACCCTCTTCCCATTTTGTCAGTCTTACGGGAAATTTAAAAATGATGTTACTTTTCTACAAGTAAGGACCTTTATGAATTAGGCAATTTGTCTGGTCGTGGGTCCTGTTCAGCGCAGGTCACAAAAATTGTAATAATCTGCACGCAAGGATATTTTCTGGGATGGGTAATCCTTAAGACATATAGGAGGGGGCGTATCTCATGAAATATTAACTGATATTCTGGAAGGGATAACTTGGGTGGGGTTTCAATATTGATTACCATGAAACATAATCTCAGGATATTTCATTTGCATCATAAATGCGGATTTATAACGTGCCTCTTTCTGGCCGGCTGCGGCAACCACATTCAGTAAAAAGTGACGAATTTAATTATACAAATTTTTTAAAATCTGCATACATTTTTTAGAGGACGTGCATAAAACTATCCTTTTATGTACCCAATTAGTAGAAGGTTAGGTCTTTTTCTGATTTTTCACCCTAGGGAGGGATATATACTGATATAAAAAGTTTGCGATTGGGCGATTTTTAAGATCGTGAAATGTCCGCGCAGTGAGCATCGTACCTGTTCATCTATTATCGCTCCTTATAAGGCTTGGAAGATGCTCCCCACAAATTGCCAGATGGTATATATTTTAGTAGCATAGAAGAATGAATGACTTCCTCTGGGAAATCTCTCTAAAACCGAAAGATAGTCCTTCGTCTAGGCAATTTTAAAAAGACACAATCTGGAACTAAACGAGCACAATAAAAAGATATGCGTGTGTATTTTTTGTAAAATATATTTTAATTTATGAGGACATCAAAAATCGAGCGCTTACTGCTATCTTAAAGGATCCTCTTTTCGTCACAAGTCATTAGAATTTCGCAGAGAGAACAAACACACTTCAAAACGTGGAACTTTTTACTTTTCATTGAGCTCATATGGGACCCACTTATCGAGCATTTTCACCCTACCACTTTGTATCAGATGGTTAGACACCGTTAAGATTCTGACATCAAGTGTTTCAGACGCTTTTCTGACAATACAAGCGAAGATGTGAGTTCCAGGAACTAGTTGATAAAAAGTAGAAGCCATCGCCTGACGTTTCGGCCAAAGTAAGTAGCCACTCGGGGAGCGCACAGGACGGTGAGCCAGATGGTCGGACAATCATCACCCCAGCATCCAACACGGGTGATGAGATTTCAACAACTAACAACTTGCATGTCGGCCATCCAGCAGTTAACGCACCAACGTGCAACAATCCTCAATGTAGGGGAGATCGATTCACTATCATAGATATGCACTGGCATTGTGACTGCATCCTATAAATACTGCAACTTCCTGTGCACTTTCCGTCACTGTCTCTGACGATGGGTACAAGTGAGAATCCGAAACATCAGGCGAAAAAAGTCCTTGTTCCAGCGATCGCTTCTACTTCTTATCAACTTTTCTGACATTTTAAAGTGCCTTTTCCTTCGAAAGGCCACTGTCAAGAGCGCATGGCCGTCATCTTCAAGGCTTTCATTAAAACTATGGGATTTTTGGAACCACCTTCGTACTTCCTTCTGGACCCTTCCCTCGTGGTCTATTGATACGCACAGCTGTTTGAAAAGCACTTCGACCGCGTTCGAATTCACTTAAGGAAAATAGGCGCATTTTTTTCTTTTTTCCCTTGTTGTTATTAAGGTCTTCTATGCCTCAAAATTATGGGAGACTTAGTAAAGAGTGCACACCAATTAATAAGCATGTGAAATTTTGCAAAAGAAAGACAGCAAAAAATAACAGCTACTTGCCATGTTTGATTTCCGAGGAAATTAATGAGCGAACTTGGAGTATATTCTTCGGAGTAGACCTTTTCAGGCAAGGCTCGTAAGTTGATATGAATATTTGAGCTGAAATCCATCAGCTACTGCGGAATACTATCCACAAGCTACCAACAGGAAGTCAGTAATATGCTCTCTTTTACTCATTTAGTAGACAATCACATTGCGGTCACATTCTGTACCCAAATATCTTTAAGTTTTAAAAACGTTTTCAAGTATTAGGTTTTTAAGACCGCGCAATGTCCATTCATACGGCATCGTACACGTAGGTTTACTAATGCCCTCGTAGAATATACAGCATTATTCGCATCTTTTGCAAACTTTTTATGAAATCTGTATGGTGTCTTCTTAAAGGCATAGAGGAATTTTTGATTTTCCTTACGCGGAAAGCATGGACCTTGTAGACTGTAATCACTAGACGCTAAGGCAACGGCTGATCTGGCTGAAAATTATTCAAGAATCGGAAAACTTTCCTAAAACCTAAATGTACACTTTGTGTGAGCATACGATGTAAGGGAAACGTGATTTTCCACAAAAAGAATAAAAGAAAGCGCATGCTTGTGAATGTCTTCTAAAAAATATATCTAAATTTATTAGATCACCGAAAATCGATGTGAAAATTTATGCCACTGAAGTGGTCACTTTTTACCGAGTGCAGTTTCTGCAGGAGGTAGAACAGAAATGCATGTAAAAGCCGGTATCCTGGGAGTACGAAATCTTATAGGATTATGCCGCATGATAATCACTGTTTCAACCCCACCTAATTAGTATTTTCTAATTGAAAAAGAATTTCAGAATTTTGTCCCACATTTCATGAAGTCGGTCACTCACTGTATACTACTTGCTGCCCGTTGGCGGTTTGTGAATATTACACGGTTATTCCGCAGAAGCCGATAGATTTCAGCTGAAATACTCACATCACCTTTTGGACCGTGCCTGAAATGATCTGTTCCGGGGAATTTACTCCATGTTCGCGCATTAACGTTCCCGAAAAGAAAACAGGACAAGGTGAAATTTGAGTTCCTATACCAGAAAACACAGGGTGGTGGCTGGAGGATCCACTAGCAAGTGAATCCCTCGCAGCTGCACAAGATCGGGAAAACACGCGTGTTGTCAATAGGGTAAACTACTGTTCGACCGTATAAAAACTACTCTCAAATTCTTAAAAGGGAGTTGAAGAGTCGGCCAGTATCTACCGAGCAACTAAATACCTATCCGAGTGCTAGTTCAGCGTTGAGGTTTCAGAGCCTAAATAGCTGTCGCATCGAGCCTCTAAACTATATTTGTACAATTTCCTATGCTAAGACATGTCCTTAACTCCGGTTACACATCTGAGCGACTTTTTCTCATTGATAAAAGGCATATTCCTTGCTGACTTTTGTTGTGGACGGCCATTTTTTCTTGAAAATAAAGTTTGATGATTGAATAAGCCTTCAAACATGACCCAAACGACCAGCTTCGTGAAAAGGAGCGCCCGAACACTCACTAATTCTGTAAATATCATCAAGAATAATCTTATTTTAAAGTCCCTTAAAGACAAGCAATTCAGAATCTGTCTTTAAGGACGATCGAGTGAAAACATTGAAAACCATGAAGTATAAAGCTAAATTTCGAGGCCGATCTGAAACTCAGCATAATTCAAAAGGAACGAAAAGTGTAAATTAAGTTAACGGAGGAAAAGTTATATCTGCACAAAATGGTATGTTAACGATCAAGCCTGTCAGTTCTATTTAAATTTATTTGGCACCGGTTGGCCTCATAGCATGTCACCTAATGACAACTATTATTCATACGACGTTCCCATCGGTGAAATCAAGCAAAATTTAGTTCCTCTTGCTGAACCACGTTTATTTTAACTCAAACAAGTGAGGAATAACGCGAATCCCTGGATAACAGCTTTGGAATCTACACTCAGAATGTAGGCAGTTGACAAACCGTCGTATTTGGAGTCACAGTAATTATTAAACGATATTTAGATGTAAACATCACTGGAAGACTATTATTAGACGTTATTTTATTTCTACCTTCATATTTACTACGCCTGCGACACGAGAATACATTCTATACATCTAAAACGCAGTTTTCTAAATGAGAGCCATTTCAAAATAAATCGGCATTTCTAAACAACGTAACACTGCCTTCAATATTTCTTCTAGGTTTTTAAATCTTTTAAACGTGTACTTAATTAGCATAGACATTGGTCACATGAAGTGGTATCGGTTCGCGAGTGATTGGCAATCGTTTGTGAATTTCGGCACATTTCGCGAGTTAGGTCACTAACTGTATTCGAGCCTTACTTCAGCCTCGAAGTTCCAGAGCCTAAACAGCTGTTGCCTCGAGCCTTTAAACTTGGTTACTGCGTTCGAGAGAGAAAGAGAAAATAAATTGACACACTGACGTCACAGCGTGGAATGACTTTTCTATGCAGAATCCCTCTTTTTTCTACTGATGTACTGACGCCCCACTTTGTAGTAAAACGATTGGTTAGGCCTGTTGCGAGTTAAAAATCGACAGATTTGTCTTTAAGGGGGGAATGCAAATGAAAGCGAGGCGAAGGCTGTAGTGATGAAGGTAATCTGTTCGCGACTAGGCTGGGTTGAAATGGTTCGGTGGGCAGCCTTCAACTTTAAAAACTGCCTTAAGATTTCGAACGAAAGGCTAAAAATGACTCACTAACTCCCGGCTACATCTACCATTAGTTCATCTGACTTACAAAATTGGCAACCGATTAATTTGCGGGCACGAAACGACTGGCAAAGAGACTGCACAGGCCTAAGTACATTATCGCAGTTACCATCAACGTAAAATTCCCACCTATATCACTGCTTTTTCAGACAAAACTAGACAAACGCAGTTCTGAAAATTCGGGAGGTCAGAGATTCGCTTTCGTACGACGAAACAAGTTTTCAAGTTGCGTAAATTCTGCTGTTACCTGCGACCTGAAGTGAGAAAATAATTGCTACTTATCGTGACTAAGGGCCGTAAAAATCAGAGTTCATACACACACACACGCACAGGTTGCGAAACACGTAAATAGATTGTGCATCTTTCGAGACCTGATAAACAAACGGCTCGCTATAATTCGTAAGACTAATAAGTAAGAATTATTTTCTACATGACCTATGGAAATACGACATTCGCATGGTGAGACTGAGCGATTAAAACATGAGGTCAATTCGTCTGACGCTCGATAAAACGGTTGGAAAGGGGTATATGGATTCTTCAGGGTCGATACCTATTTCCATGACCAAACGTTACCCCTTATCCTAACACTAACCTCCCCTCCCTAATCACAACCCTACCCTCCCCCCCTAGAAGTTAGTGTATGGCCATCTGTAATACAGGGGTCCAGATTCCTGTGACCTACCGAAAAAACATTACTTAAAGCATTAATTTCGACCCAACTTCGGAAAACTCTAGAGTCTTGATGAGGTTCAAACCCACAACAACAAGGGAAAGGCTTAGGTACAGCCAATGCTCTAGCAACCTGAGCTAGGAGGCCCAGCCGGGAGCGTTGGTTTTTTAAAATCAGATTTGGATCAAGACAACTGCCCAGCCGACTGGAACGTACGCAGTCAACCAATTCTGATACAATAAGTTGACTACTCAAGCAGGATTTTCCAAGCACTCAATCTAGCATCCATCCGATGACTACCGGGCTAACTTAATTAGTAAGTGTTGGGAACGGGTAACTTGATCCAAATGTGATTAAAAACCCACGGCTCCCGATGGGTCCTCGTAGCTCAGGTGGCTAGAGCGTTGGTTAATCTAAAGCCTTCTCCATTGCTGTTGTGAGTTCGAATGTCACCGAGACTTCAGAGTTTTTCACAGTTGGGTCAAAACACCTACATGAAACATTGTTTTTGGTCCTAGCTTCCGCATCCATCGATAAAAACGTGTTCAGTTAGAATGAGAAACCCATTTCAAGAATCTCCAGAAGTATACCACCATCTAAAGACCGCTCTCACTGACAGCATTCAACACCTTTACTCATCACTGAAGAATTGAAGTTTTCGACATCCGTACCAGGGGGCGAAAAGTCGGAGATTGACCACAAAGACAGAAATTGAGAACTTAATACAGTTTCTGGGAGGATAAAGGCACCTTGGAAAATAGACCGGACATGGTAACAAGTATCATCATAACGGACAGATTGATCTACCTAGCAAAGCTATTGCCTATATCATCATATAAAATGATTGCGCGAAAAGGTCCAGACACAAATGACCGACTGCGTAAGTAGATTCCACGCAGGGTGTTTCATAAACGGCCGTGACCTCGAACACATCCGACCAGTCGGCACACACATCCCTCAGCTTGCTGAAGATTCAAATGGATGGCCTGTCAATGTGTCTGATTTCAGTATACGAAACTTCTCGTATTATGTGACAACGAGGTGGAAAGCAGTAAAACCCCGGCTCGTGCAGTACCAGCCAGCGCCCCGAAGTTAGCGGGCTACCTTCAAATTCATTGGCGGCGTCAAGGACCGTGACCCCGAACACCTCGACCAGTTAGTACACACCACCTCGACTGCACAGTTTATCGAAGATTCACAAGGGTCACCAGTTAGTCTGACTTCACATATACGAAACTCTCCGTACCGTGTGACAACGAGGTGCTTATGAGATAGAATCCCGTCCGTGTTAACATCACAAAGTTAGCGGGCTACCTTCAAATACATCGGGGGCGTAAAGGACCTAAACCTACACGGAATTGAAATGTTTTCGCCGGACGTCTCAATCCCCCCCTTAGCACACATTCTAGTTGTACGGACAGTACCTATCGGGCAGTCAACAGCAAATAGACTGCCGACTAGAAAACTCAAGGAATTATTGCGAAGATGCACAGCAAAGACGCAGTTCCTTATGGACGACGGTCCTTATAGACAAATGAACGCATTTGACCTGGATTCGCCTCCTCGTCTTCCATTGGCCGATGTATTTATCGGCAACCCAGAGAAATTTAATCGAAGCAAACCAATCAATAGCTTGAGGCATTACGATTGCAGCGTGGATGACACCTTTACAAGTACAACCGCACAAATCAACATACCTGTTCTCGTAGACGCTGTAAATCAGGCGATGGAAACGACAAGATTGTTCCCCTTCTTGGAAGTCCTGCTAAGCAAAAGGCTCGACGGCATCATTCGAAGGAGCGCCCACTGGAAGAAACCTTGGTCTGAACAATATACAAGCTTGAACAGTTAGTACCCCTTAGTCATAACTGCAGCTCAGTCCGTTGTTTGACTCGAAGGGCTAAAATGATTCATTGGACAAGTAGCATCAAGACATGACTTGGGAGGGTCCGAGACCTTCTTCCCGCCTGATTACTTTATTTTATAGAATATTATTGAAAAAACAACAAAACCCGCGCTGTTGAGAGCGGAAGATAAAACTCCATTCCTCACGGTTCCATTTCGGGAACACGCGACGAGTGAACTCTTGACCAGGCGCCGCGGATGAAACCGTTTCTCGGACTTTCCCAGCAGCAACAGCATTTGCATTATTTGCTACGAATCCCATTATGCACGGGAATGTTGGGTCAGCTCATTCCACCCTTATTCCTTTACTTCATTTTGTGGAGCAGGTTATATTGGCCGCACGAGTCGGCGCCCATACACAAATATACGTAAAGGCCTCCCGGCATAGTAAAGAAAAGGCAAAATTGGGAACGAAAACAGGCCATTCCGGGCATCACGTGAACTCCCTCGAAGACTGTATTGTGATTTACAGTGTCCCGTCTAACCACCCAGAACCACTGGGGAGGCTTCTACTAACGCCAACAGAAGGGGTCACAATCGGTTTACGCAAGCTGATCTTGTGCACACAAAAGGACACAGTGCAGGCCCCACCTTCCCCATGGCCAAAATCAGCTAACGTGATAATTGTATGCATCTATCCGTGCCGTTCTTCCTCCACCCTCGACACTGCTCCTCCCAACTAATCAAAGTACAACTGCGCATTCCCAATGGATTTTATTTTGCATACAGTAGGTGGGCTAACTCATGAAATGTCAGCCGAAATTCCGAAATGCGTTTTCGTTTCGGAAAAAATAATAATTAAGAAGAATTGTAAAACTAGTCAGCCTGCAACATAATTCTATAATTTTTCCGTTACCTCAGGATGACGGCTTTCGAAAGAACTTCCTTCCGGTTGCATGCAAAAACTACACTCTGCAAAAATGAATACTTAAGTATCATGAATTTTTTTCATTGATTTTGGATGCCCCTAAAAGTCCAATTATATTGTATGGAAAGCATCCGGTAGAACATCACGTCTTCTTTTAATTTTATATTTGAAAAAGGGACATAATTCGGCTTTAAAAAATTATAATCGTGGAACTTTTAAATACCTTGAAATGGCCGTTCATAAATCGTCATATCTCTGTATTTACCGCTGTGGCTGGTAAAGTTAACAATACGGATCAAATCCACTGCTAAATTTTACGAATCCTATATGATCACCCTTTATTACCGAAGAGAAATGTGTGGTTTCCCGTACGCACAAAATATACGGCTTGTAGTTTGGAAACCCTGGATCCAAGTTTAACGGTAGAGCGGGTTCAAAATTACTCGGGAATTGGAAAAAATTTTCAAAAACCGAATTATGTTCTCTCTTTGAGTATAAAATTAGAAGATGACATAAATAATTTACCGAATGGACAAAAGAATGCTAATTGTTATGCATGCTTTCCATGAAATATAAGTAGACATTTAGGGGCATCGAAAATCAACGAGAAAAATGCATGCTACTTAAGTAAGCATTTTTTGCACAGTGTAGTGTTTGCATGTAGCCGTAAGGAAGTTCATTTGAAAGCCGGCATCCTGAGTTAACGGAAAAATTATAGAATTATGCTGCAGGCTAATTAGTTTTAAAATTCTACTTAATTAGGAATCTTTCCGAAACGAAAACGCATTTCGGAGTTTCGGCTGACATTTCATGATTTAGCCCACCTACTGTAATTGTATGCGACTTTCCGAGCCTTTCTTCATCCACCCTCGCCTCGGCTCCTTCCAAACCCCTCTCCATTCATACTAGTCAGCATTTTCTGACTAGACTGATAGTGACCGCGCCTAATCATCCTCACATAGTTTCCACATGCCACTTGTGAATAGAATGAACATTAATCGTTTCTCCTACTTACCTATATGTAGTGTTTTTCCCATGGCGGTAATTTGTCGAAACCAAATGCATGCTTGTCAACCAGTCTTTCTAAGTCAAGCAAGTCGCTACAGCCAGACGAAGGAAATCCGCATATATACAGTTCCGGCTTATAGGAGATGGACACTGAAATTGCGACAGGAAGGTTATTCGGAACACTGAAAGAATGCTGATTTATATGCACAGTTGGGTGGGGGAAGAGGAGGGTACGGTCGCGACAACATCGTAGAGTAGTATTTGATGCAAATTTGGTAAGCGTCACCTGTTACATTTGACCCCACAGGAAACACCAAAAAATGGACAGCCTCGCCAGACGTAATCAGTAATTCATTGAGCATACCACAACAGATCTTTCGGCAGTAGCCCGATGAAATGTTGCATCCCAGTGCGTCAGGGCATTCCTGATTTCGTAGCTGTCAGGACATGGAAGAGGATCTAACTGAACGTCCTCATTAACCAGCTAGATCCGGGATCGAACTTCGAGTACGCCAGCTCATGAAGTTGGGATGTGACAGTTCGGCCGTCGCATCCGACGATGTCCACAGTGTGCTTCAGAAATTGGTGAGGGTTGGCACGGTGATTTGTGCGTGAGTTAGATTATAGTGAGAGTAGATTTCTGCTACATTTACCGCACTCTCTTCTCCTACCCCGCCTGAGCCCGGTGCCAAGAAAGAGTCAATAAAACCGGAGGCGGGAAAGAGCACAGGTGGATGGCGTGGCCGGACCTGCACCTAGGCGTACCATCGCATCCGATGGTCCGCAACAAACACTTGACCTGGATTTCAACGAACAACAGCACAACAACGGGTCACAAAGACGAGGATGACTGGGTAGCCATGCACACGATCTGTATATCCAGTGTGAACGCAAGCGCATCTACTGGCAAGGGACCAGGTGCCAGAGAACTGCCAGTTCACGCCAGGCTGTGAGGGCCGTGGTTTGCTGACCATGACATAATAGACGCAAACAAACCTTAGGTTTGGAATGTGGTCGACTGATCGAAGCATGTAGACCTGAAATGAATACTTCTGTTTTACCTTTTTTGTGAACTTAACCTATATCATGGTAATTTTTTATGCTTTTAATGCAACCCTCCGACGTTAAGGCTCTTTGATCCGACTTAGCCTTCATTACGTAATTTCACATTTGGCGCAGATAATGGAGCACAAATGTATGACCCTGAGACTACAAACGGGAAAACGGTCCAAAAGCTGGCTTGTCTGCCAGGCCGTGTGAATATAACTCCCCTCCTCCTCTGGTGGCAACTGCGGAATTTGTGTTAAACATTTTAGCCTTCACAGAACTTAACACGCGAACTTGGAGCGAATTCGTCGGCACATACCCTCTCAGGTTCGGTCCGAAAGTTGATAAAACATTTGAGCTGAACCCCATCGGCTTCAGCGGAATAACTGCGTATATGTCATAGTCTACTAGCAGGTAGTCAGTACTAGGCAAGTACGGATTAATTTTGGCATACTTACAGCATGTGCACTAGTTGGAAGCACACACATCTGTTAAGCCGGTCTTGTGCCTTGGCATGACTTAACCGCGAAGGATTTCGGGCATTAGTGGAGAGCTTGACGTTGCCCATAGGCCATCTCCAGTATGTTCGCGTTAAGTTTTTTAATTTTTATGAAAATTCCCATGCTACGATAGAAAAGTCACTTGACAAACATGTCTTCGGCAATCCATCACCGGGCCACCACAGTTACAAGGAGAATGAACTTGTGAGTTATGGACAGAGGTGGGGCGGCGTGCGATCACCACCTGGAGCTGGTCAAGGAGGACAGACTGCCTGTATCAACGTCTTCTGTCAACAGAGCTCTGGATTCGCTAACCGAATAGCCACTGCCTCGGCTGTTGTTAGCACCCATTTGCGTAGGCCTTCAAAGTAGTGGACTAAAGCCCGTTAGATAACTTAAAGAGCTTCTCTTGCGTCAATTTGGTGGTCCATATCGGGAATTCAACTTAAAATCGGTCAGTTTTATCCTTTATCTGGCCAGACAGGTACGTGTTCGCTCATCGTCTTTTACAAACACCTCGTTGTACGGCCAGTGTATCTCGCTCCGCAGGAACGGGTAAATAAATAAATACACATGGATGTGGCCCGTAACGGCAGCCGGTCTTTGCTCCCCAACTGTACTGTGGTGGAAGTTGTGGAAGAATACGCGCAAGTTCGCCGCGCGAAAGACACTCACGAGAGCTGTTCAAAGACGTCGTCTCACTAGTTCGCTTGCTGCGTCTCCTAAAAAAGACAGTCTTAGAGTTAAGTCTTTCTTCTCTGGATTTTGCAACGGCAGATTTTGTGGCGCGTTCTGTAATATTCCGGAGGATGAATTGCTCTGGATAGCAGTTTTCGCGAAGCATGTTTTGCAGCTCCTGAAATTCTGCTTCAACAGTTTCAGGAGAGCAGATGCGTCGCACTCTAGCCTCCATTCCCTGGACTAAATTTCGTTTTAGATTTAAGGGAACAAAACTGTGGAAAGTAATGTATTGTCCCGTTCAGGTTTTCCTTCTGAATACCTTGCGTTGGATGTATCCATCCTCTTGTCTGTATAAAAGGACATCGAGGAACGCGTTCTCGTTATTCGCCTCGGTCTATGCGGTAAACATCAGAGAGCGGTGCGCCCCGTTAAATTTCCGAGCCAGGCCATTGATGTTGGTGGTATGGCTCGTCAGGTAAAAGATATCGTCCAACATATCGACCGTAGAATCTGAGGTCATAAATGGTATCTTTGAGACTCGTTTGCTCGACCTTGCCCATGAAGACATTTGCGAGAAACGGTCAGAGCGGTGAACCCATTTCCACACAGTCCATTTGCCCGTATAGCTGGCCGTTGCAGAGGAATTGGACATTCTGTGTACATCGCGTAAGTAGTTTTTTAGGGTCGCCACTGTCATGCCTATCGAGTAGTTTATTCCCCTGATGAAGTTGCCCAGGAAGTCTATTGTCTCCGCTACGGTTACGTTGGTGAACAGTGATGATGCATCTAACGAGAGTATCGTTTGTCCGTCCACGTCGATGTGGCCTGCAACGGTGGTCGGTCATACGTAAGTGGGCACAATTTTTGAAGAGCACTTACAAGTTTGTCACAAAGAAGACAGCTGTGCTTAGACGCCGTCTCTCGAATTCACTTGCTGCGTCTCCTAGAAAAAAGGCAGTTTTCGAATCAAGTCATTTTCTTCTGCAGTTACGACGGCAGGCTTTGTGGCACACTCCCTAATATTCCCGAAAATGGGCCTCCCTAGATATCCGTTTTCGCGAAGCGTGTTCCGCAGTCGCTGGAGCTCTGCACCAACCGGTCCGGGGGAGCATGCTGCGGCAAAGTTGTCGTCTCAGGCGGCAGTGGCCACTGGTGAAGCCAGAGCTGATGTTGACTGCCTCCAGCCATGTCTGAGAATCCCTGAGGCAGTGGTGGCAGCCACTTTTATGGGCTCGTGGGCCAAGCTTAAGTGGTGTGTGTTGCATTTGCCGAGGGTTGGTGTCCCAGTGGCTTGTTTTGCTGGTTGCAGGGGCTGGCGCGCTCAAGTGGCGCATGGATAGCCGCGACTGTGCGTACGTAGGTATGCTCGAGTTGTCGGTCGTGTGACTTCAGTTTAGCTCGTCTGGAATGGCTCACTGTAAAAGAGTGAATGACCTCGAGGTAACGAGGTCTTGGACAATGATGTCAGGCCACTCATGATGGCTAGCCGCCACAAGCAGATGTGTCGCACTCTAGTCGCCGATCCTTGGAGTAAATTTCGTTTTCCTTCGACCAACTTCAGCGAGGGGTGCACCTTGTCAAACTCCTGGACTAGGCTATGGATGTCGGTAGTGTGACCTGTTAGATAGAATATACCGTCTACATATCGGCCGTAGAAATCAAGGTCATTAACGGTATCCTCGAGACTAGTTTGCTCTACTTTGCCCACGAAGACTTTTGCAAGAAATGGTACAAATCCTGAGCCCATCGTCACAAGGTCTATTTGTTTGTATAGATGGCTTTTGCAGAAAATTTGGGCATTTTGCGTTCACCAGGAAAATAATTTTTTAGGGCTCATCTGATATTTCGTTTCACGAATAAGGCCACGTAGTTAGTTTATTGTTTCTATTACGGATACATTGGCAAACAGTGATGATACATCCAACGATAGTACCGTCTGTCGGTCAACGTTGATTTTCTTGACATTCTCGAAAAATTCAATGCTGTCTTTCAGTCTTCGCGGCTGCAAACAAGTTTTAAATAACATCGGCTCTGTGAACACTGTTTCTGTTAGTTTAGGATTAGGTTGGCGACGGACAAGGATATCTGAAAATGGACACCGTCTCTCCCTCTCTTCATGAAGTATATGTCAGGAATAATCCTCCCGCCCTTATAGTGGATTTTCAAATAGCCTAGTCAGCTGCTAATGGCTGAAAGGGACAGTAAGCAGGGCTTATTTGCATTTGTCTTCAATACGAATTCTTGAATGAGTCCAGAAGTCTAGACAAATAAACTCCTCATCCGGAGGATCGATATTTATTCTGCATCTTCTGCTAAGCATCATTACAAGCAAAAATAGAGGTGTTTTTACTCAAAATTTGAATGAAAAAAGCAACTGAGCTGTGTTTTCAGTCAAGAAAGACCTTGAGGAGGCAAAAATTTGGGCACAATTCACTGTCATGGCAACGAGAAGCGTGTGATGGGACTTCCCCTCTGCCTATAAAAAGGCATTAGGCTAAAGATGACCATTTGTCCGGAAACAATGTCTCAACCGTCCGTCATCTGCCAGTAGACGTAAGAATAACAAAATTAGATAAACTAAACCAGAATATGCTAAATTATTAGCTCCTCTTTCCCCCCTTCCAAGGATATCGAAAATAAAAAACACACTGGACTCTGACCTAAATTTGGTTCCATGCCTTGACGACCTTCTTATTTTCAATGCCTACATCCACTGCTACTCAACGCGAGCGGTCAAAATAAAGGATAAGGTTGAGAATGACGAATGATGTTGGCTTTATTAAGCCAGACTCAAAAAACTCATTTATTCTAATAAGCATTAATCATCGAAATTTAGTTATTCAGTAAGGACCAGACCTTAATAACCGAATGTATGTCAGTTCAGTAGGTGAGAAACGTGGGGGCTTTCGACTGTAGTTAATGACCTAACTCAGGAAATGTGTCAAAATTTACGAATGCTTGCCATTCACTCGTAAACGCACACCAGTTCACCAGTCCAATGTCTATGGTAATTAAGTACAAGTCTTAACGAATTAAAATCATAAAAGTAATATTAAAGGCAGTGTTGCGTTGTTTAGAAATGCCGATTTATTTAAAAAAGCGCAACATCCCGAAAACGTCAGAAATGGCTCTCATTTAGTAAACATCGTTTTTAGATGCATAGAATGTATTTTCATACCAAAACATAGTAAATATTAAAGTAGAAACAGAATAATGTTTAATAATAGTATTCCAGTGAAGTTTACATCTAACTATCGTTTAATAATTAGTGTGATTTCATATATGACGGTTTATCAACTACCTACATTCGGAGTGTAGATTCGAAAGCAGTTCTACAGGGTTTCATGTTACCCTTGGCTCGTTTGAGTTAAAGTAGATGGGGTTCGACAAGAAAAACTGGAGTTTGCTTGATTTCACCGATGGGGACGTCGTAGGAACAAAGGTTGTCACAAGGTAACATGCCATGAGGCCGGTCGGGGCCTAGTAAATTTAACTATAACTGACAGGTGCGATCGTAAACGTACCATTTTGTGTTTATAGAGAAAACGTTTCTTCCGTTAACTTCATTTACACTTTTCGTTCGTTTTGGATTACGCTGAGTTTCGGATCGGCCTCTAAATTTTGCTGAATACTTCATTATTTTCAGTGTTTTCACTCGATCGTCCATAAAGACAGATTCTGAATTACCTGTCGGTTGAAAACTTTCAAATAATATTATTCTTGAAAACATCTACAGAATTATTGAGTGTTCGGGCGCTCCTTTTCACGAAGCTGGTCTTTGAGTCACATGTGAAGACTCATTCAAGCATCAGACTTCATTTTCGAGAAGAATGGCTGTCCAAAAAGAAATTCAGCAACGAATATGTCTTCGATAAATGAGAAAACTTTCCCTAATAAGTTCCTTATTTAGAAACTGCTATATTACTGCATTTCGTTGACGGATCTCTGTGTACTTTGCATTTTTGTACTCCGAGGCCATGTAAAAAATTTGACACTTTCGGCAGTTTCTCTCACGCCCCTAAACAATACTGTTTCCCTACCGTAAACATATGCACAGGCATTCTTCTGTACATTGCTCGCTTCTGGACTCAGTTCTTCGATTATGAATGCACGGCAGGAAGCCCATATAAATACTGATATTTTGCTGAAACTATTAATGCTTTGCTCGTTCTTTTTCTGAATAAGGCATGCAACGAGACTAAACCACACGAAAAAACTGGAAATGACCATTTGGTTAGAATTTTCCAAACGATAAAACAATTTCAGCCCATTTAAACGAAGTAATCCCTATCCGCGTTATTACTGCTCTTTAGGGCACCAAATCGCACAGCTCTGCCAATTTGACATTTAGGAATTGGCAAAACCTCTGGTTTTCTTAAAATAACCTTTTCATTAACAGGTTGATTACCACGATTAACATCGGACATAAAGTAAATTTTCGAGTCCGGTAAATCTGTTTATTAAAACTCTCACGGGCAAATTACTATTCTTTCAATGAAAAAGTAGCTTAGATGCGCAACCGAGGTCTAGGGCATGTATTAGCATAGGAAATTGCACAAATATATTCCAACGTCCATTTCTGCTAATATTTAATCATATTTCGCTTGATATAATTATGTAAACACAATTTCTGCTCAAGAAAAGGGCATTTCATCGATAAAAGTTGATAGGCAAACAAAATGCGCGACGTTAAAGACGTCCAGAAATTCTCTCATCAGTTTTCGTTGTCAGATTTCATGAGATAGGTCAAGTAATGTATGTAGTCTTGTCTACTTGTATCATTTAAGTGCAAATGCTATTTTAGGGTTACGCGTGAGTTCGCGAAAACGGGGCTGTGCTGCCTATTAGGGTTAGGGCTAAGGTAAGGCCGCCGCATACTATCCTATTTAGTGCGGCCGTCATCAGTAACTGAACAACCGGGGTTTTCCGTTTCCCACCTGTTTACGACTTCTTTGCTCGCATCTTCCAAATTGTGCGTCTGTTCCGTCACCGCGTCGGAGTAATAAACCAACAACAGTGAGTGAGCGATCTCATGAAATGTTGGCCAAAATTTTGTAATACGCTTCGATTAGGAAGGATTACTTAGGTGAGGATGTAATAGTGATTACCTTGCGGCGTAATTCTATAAAATTTCGGACTTGGCCGGATGTCGGCTTTTAAAGGCATGTCTTTTCAACCTCCTGTACAAATCGTGTTCGGCAAAAATGACTACTTAAATAGCACGCAATTTTCCAATTAATTTTCGATGGCCCTGCAAATTCGAATAAATTTTGTAAGAAACGTTAGCAAAATATGCTTTTTTTCACTCGTTTAATAACGAATTACGTCGTTTTAATATTTTATAATCTATGAAAGAGTATAATAAGGTTTTAAAAAAGTTTCCAATTATGCGATTTTTAAGACCGTGCAATGTCCATTCACACATCATCCTAACTGTCCATTTACCACTGCTCCTCATGAAATGTACAACATAGTCCGCATCAATTGAAAAATTTCATGGACTCTATATTATATATTCTTAAAAGCATAGAAGAATATGTGATTTTCTTTACGCGGAACGCATGACGCTTGTAGGCTGAAATCACTAAGCGCTAATGCAACGGCTGATCAGACTCAAAATTATTCGGGAATTAGAAAACGTTTATCAAAACATAATTATACTCCTTCGAACATTAAATATGAAGACGACGTAATTCTCTATTAAATGAATGAAAGAAAGCATATTTTTGCTAAAGTCTCTCGTAAAATGTATTTGGATTTGCAAGGTCATCAAAAATCAGTGGGAAAATGCATGCTACTTAAGAACTCATTCGTTGCCGAACCCAATTTGTACAGGAAATTGAAAAGACGTGTATTTGAAAGCCGACATCCCCCCGAGTCCGCAGTTTTATAGGATTACGCCGCAAGATACTCACTATTACAACCCCACATAATTAATCCGTCCTTATTGAAAACGTATTTCAGAATTTTGGTCAACATTTCATGAGATTGGTCACTCACTGTATGGCAAAAATGTGAGTATTCCCGATATCTTCCGCGGATTCAGTTAATTACCGTGACCAGCTGCTGTACAGATAAAACCAATATTAATATTCTCTCGGTTTTACTCGACTCCGTGGGTCACTTCTTCTTAACGGGCTGTATATTCCATTCCTGCCCGCAAGTCTTTTCAAAAAAAACGAAAAATTGCCAGAAAAGTACGCTTCTTTGTTAATTTAACCCTAAAATCGAATGCTTCAGAGGAATTTTAGCATAATTTACTGCATTCCAGAGACGGAATGAAAAAGACAAGATCTGCAAACGTCCCCTTACTATATTTGAATAATCTGTTTTTCGGAAAATTTTTTGAGTTTCCTTAATACATCAGAATGCGATCAGATCAGAAGAAGACATTGGCTACCTAGGCTGGGCTTCTTAAACTAATACAAGGGCTGATAGGAGCGCACAGGCGAGTTCCAGGTAGCAGTTCAGAAGACGAAGATGCGACCACTAGAAAAAGAAATTTATTGGCCAATGAATTATGTGATCCAGTGATCGCATCTCCGCCTTCTAATACGAGTGCGTTAGTTCGGAAGTGAAAAAAACCTATTTCTGATCCTAATTCTCATAATCTACGATGCAATATATTTTGTTTAGCATAGCAAGTATATAGAGGATGACTATAATGAAACCTCTACTCTTTAATTTCATCAGAAATTGGTCGTTAACTTGGAGTAAACCAGTCTATTTGAGAATTATAGTGCGATGCCAATATTTCAATTGTCGCAGATGGAATGGTCTGGGATCAGAGCAAAATGCGACGACAAAGGAATATTTTAGAAGATTGATCCACCGCAATTGGATGCAGCGCGAATTAGACGATTCGAAGACATTTTGCTTCAAGCGGGAGTCCCCCGATGTGTGACAGGGTTTTCAGCTCAGGCTCAAAGGTGAGTGATTTTGCGTCGGTTTGAAATACATTGAGTGATAGATCTCGTGAAATATTGGACAAAATTGTGAAATGCGTTTTTGACTAGGAAGGATTACTTAGGTGCGGTCGCGCTAATGATTATCTTGTGGCAGGACTTTAGTATGTTTCGGACTTGGCGGGATGTCAGCTTTTGAATACACTGCTTTTCAAAATCCCGTAGAAACCGTAGTCGGGAAAAAATGACTACCTAAGTAGCACGTCCTCTACAAACTGATTTCGATAATCTTGCATATTCAAATATAGTTTATATAAACCATGAACAAAAATATGTCTTCTTTCAGTCGTTTGATAGAGAACCACGTCATCTTTGTAATGTATGTCCGAAAAAGGAGTATAATTAGGTTTTAAAAAAGTTTCTTATTATGAGTTTTTTAAGACCGCGCAATGTCCATTTCCGTAGCTACGTATCTATCCATTTACCACTACTCCCCATGAAATATACACCACAGTTCGCATCCATTAAAAAATTTTATGGAGTCTCTATGATATCTTTGTAAAGGCATAGAAGAAGATGTGATTTTCTTTACGCGGAGCGCATGCACCTTATAGACTGAAATCACTAAACACTAACACAAAAGCAGATCAAACTCCAAAGTATTTGGAAATTAGAGAACTTTTTAAAACCTAATTATACTCCTTCTTCGGGTATGCAATATAAAGATGACGTGATTCTCTATCAAACGACCAAAATAAAGCATAATTTTGTTCTTGGTTTCTATAAAATATATCTGAATTCGCAAGACCATTGAAAATGGATGTGAAAAATGCATGCTAGTTAATTAAACACTTTTTGCCGAGGACGGTTTCTACGGGAGTTTGAGAAGCACTGTATTCAAAAACTGACGTCCTGCAGAGTCCGAAATATTTTAGTATTATGCCGCAAGATAGTCACGATTAGGACCGTCCCTAAGTAATCCTTCCTAAACGAAAACGCATTTCAGAATTTTGGTCAACATTTCATGAGATCGGTCACTCCTGTACAGTTACGAGGAGGCAGCAGTACGTCGTCAAACTGCTTCCAGGCAAATAATGAGAACCGAGGGTCTAACCCGTTTCCGGGTCTATCCGGTTCTTCCTTGAGAAAACGAAACAAACAGGGCCGAATGAGTTCATATACAAAACCCATACATTGATAACACAATGACGGTTTTGAGAAAGGGGAACACTGCTCAAAAGTAGTCATGACTTCTCAAATATCCGATTTCCCGCCGAACAAAGGTGTAGATTTCTTTCCTGGCCAGGTAACGCGCATAACCCGAAACGGCCCGGCCAACACATGGCCCTGCCATGTGGGTGTGACTAAACGTGGCTGGACGTGGCCATGGACAGGCCACACTTTAAGAAATTTCAAGAGTCATTTCAGACGAAATCTTTTGTGTTTACATGTTCCGCATTTACCCAAATGTAAATAAATTCACCCAGAAAGTGCCTTGAGTCCTAACTTCTTGCCAGGATAAGCCGATTAGGATGCTCTTGTTTAAGTAGGCGAATTGCGCGCCATTTAGCTGCTGCTCGACTGGACGCTCGCGACGAAGTGGTACGTTGTCCCACGTCGATTTCATGTCTGTCGCGCCTTTATGGTCTTACTCACGCCATTACTAATATATTTTATGTTATGGAAGTAGGTTTATTAACTTAATAGCAATTTTACTCTCACAGTAAGCGTTTAAAGTGCAGTTAAACTTTTTATGTTGTTTTATACCCATCAGTGAGAGCAATCATGAAGCTCAAGTATTGTGGCTTTCATCGGCGTACAATTTACAAACGGATTGAGCGTAAGAAGAAGGCATATTATGCGCGGATGGGTGATACCTCCGTCCCCTCTACGTCGGCAGTGGTAGACCAACCACCGGAATTTGAAATGCCCGAACTAATCCCAGAATGGCCATTTCTGGCTTATTGATCGTCGTCAGCCAGTCATACTCATCCCCGAAGTATAGGACATCCGGGGCTCGAACTCGCGACCTGTAAGTTGGAGGTCTACGCCTCTAACCGACGGAGTGTAATAGCAGACGTTTCAGGTCTGTTTGCGGTTTCTTCAGTTAGACATTTATGCGGGACACTAAACGCAAAGTGACAGCACGCACATAGGATTGTTAAGTTAAGTTTGACCGATGGCGCAGAAGTCCAACCATAATCATATCTCCACTGCCATTGACTTATTTCTGTGTGTATTCTCAAGAAAGCGCATATTAAACCGCTGTCTTAATAAAGTAAGTAATCTCAAATATCTGCAGACAAGGACGGCAAGAAGATGGCTGTTTAATGGGGAGGGAGGCGGGGCGCCGAAGATAAACACGGGATTAAAGACCACTCCGCAAAAGACGGATGAACTTGCGCTGAATAGCAGGAGGGTGCCTGTCCCGGTATCTTAACTTAAACCCTAAGGCTAACACCAACCATCGTAAGCCTAATCCTAGTCCCTCCTGACATGTAGAGCTGGATATGGGGGGGGGAGGGAGAGAAGGGGGGTTTGCATCCCTGTACTCAACCAGTCCGGATAAAGGATAGCTAGAAGGGCCCAGTATACAACGGTGTAATACTAAAGTGCAACGGAAATCAGTGAAAAGAAATCTTACCTAGATAGGACTGGACAGCCAGGCAGGCGGCGATGTTGGTAGTCTGCAGTCACTTGTGGATCGGGGGTACCCAGTGCTTTTGGTTCTAAATAATGGACCTTCGCAGAGAGAGCACGAGAAACCCTAGAAAAACAGAGGGTGATTCATTATGCGAAACATTAATTGAAACTATAAAATACTATTTCGACCTGAAGGGATTACATAGGAAGGGTTGCAATACCGGCTAGCATGCAGTACAATCTCAAGGAATTTCATAGACCCTGGGATACTGGCTTTTGAGTGGGGGTCTTTCCGGTGACTAACAAAATACCCACATACCAAAAAGACAACTTAGGTAGTGACTGGCTCCATTGACTTTGGTGTTTTGCTTTTGTAACTATTTTCGACCATCCATGGGTTAAGTGTGGGACAATTTGTGTATCCTCTTAGTAGCTCAAAGAAATCTGGGAACTCGAATTTTGTAAGTCGACGATCAATGGTTACTTACGTATAATGAATAGGCAGGCGTTTTTCAATATATTTATACAACCTACAGGTATATCTAGTTGGCACGCAGGTGTGCTAACCCATGAAATGTCATCAGTTAGCACAAGAAAATCCCTATAACTCAAAACACACCCAAACCGCATTCTCCAAGGTCTTACGGCTGTGAAAAACGATTGTTCTTAAAAAGAAGATATAATTGAGTTTATAAATTAATAGTGACTAATTAATTTTCACTGAAAATTAGAATTTCAGAAAATGGCCATATTACCAACCGCTTAAATGAAGCTAACTATAAAGGTGCATAAGGAAGGAAACCCAGATAAAGGAAAAATAAGAGCATGTAGGAAAGACCAGTGCTGTGTTGATTGTCAATTTGCATTTATCCCACCAGAAAGTCTCTCAGGCATGAAGATAGCCAGGTTGTCTATAGGGGATTGTTCGATGTGAGTATATAGCATGAAATAAAGTTTTCCCTGCATTGAAAGTTTCTTATTCACCTTGTGAGAATGTATTTTGATAAGCGCGAAGAGATTTTCAATGAGACTGAGATCGGGGCTCTTGGCAGAGATAACAATCGATTGAAGGCCACATGCGGAGAGGCTGGCTGTTGTATAAAGAGCCCGATTACGGTTGAGAGCGTTATTAGATTCATACTTCTTTAGAACGATGAGCAGGAGAATTTTCGTGCAAAATTATGGTATGGAATCGGCGTCGGTAAATGTCGCATTAATTGCTAATATCATTCACAATTTTGACAAACACCTTACTGTTAATGGTGTCTGTGGTCGATCAACAGACTGGCCGCTCTCTGAATTTAATCGCCATCTAAACTACTAACAATCGACAGTTGTTGAAGGTTACCGTTGGCGCAGTGTGCTCTTCTGAAAGTTCTTTTCGCATATAACCATCTGGATAAACTTCATTGACCTGTCTAAAAATAAGACCTCACCGCAGAAGTAACTGCTCCTCCAGAATGAGGGCTGACAATAAATATATTTCTTAGCAAACAAAACAGTTCTTTAATAAATTTTCTACTTACTATCGGCTTTGCACGGCCTTTTGTTGATGAAATTCAAATTTCTGCATCCTTTTTCCGATTATTTTCCTAGAGAACATCGGCAGATATTCCCTGTGAATCGTCTCAATTGGCATAAAATGATACTTTTTTTAGTGTACGACGAATAAAATCGTTGTCTTGCCTACTCGCGGAAGGTTTTGGTCCACCCTGCTTATGTATGGGTACGATTCTGTCATTAAGTATTCGGCACAAAGTATCCTTACTGATATTAGAAATACTTGCTGAGTACTCACGCAAAAACCCTTACGCGGATAATTTTCGCATCATCTCGTAGTCGACTGCCTGAAAGGCATTGTCTGGACAGTTCCATCGCACTCCATGGCACAGAAAAGTAACGGCATGTCGCGCGTGCCCAATATAATTCTGTTTACGTCTAGTAATTCTCTGTGTGGTAAAACGAACTATTGTCAAAAAAGTTTATTACTGGATCTTATGGCGTAAAACGTCATAAATGTATATAAGAGAATTTTATAAGCAGATTTTAGCTCTTTTTTCTTGAAAACATTGCAATTTCTCACACCTGCTCTCACCTGACCTTTGAGGAAACAAAATTCAATTTCCCGTTCCCCGAGGGGATTAACTTTTTGCTTTCCCACGTTATAACGATCTTTGTTTATAGTATAATGCAGATAAACATGAAGTCTTGATCTGCAAATTTTGATAGCGTAGCAAATTTCCTGGATATTCAGAAAGGTCAGATTTCGTCCAAATCTGGCCTGCTTTTCTTTAATAAAAATGATTTGAAATAAATTCCTCTTCAGCAAATGGCCAGGATTTTAACCAACGACAACAACAGCGACGACTGGCGTGGCGGAGGCCGCCCCTGAAGGGCCTAGATACACCCCAAAAGACCCCATTCCTGACCAGGCGAAGTTGGCCTTTATTGATAACTTCACAACTATTGAGGAAAGTTTAGTTACGTCAGCGAAATCGGCCGACAGCTGCAAACACGAATGCACAAACACCATTTGGCCGTCCAGGAGGTGGACGCAAAGTCGGACACATTTTCGACTTTTTGCCGTTGGGGTGATGCTCACATATCAATGCAGGTTCAGGAAGCCGACTGCTCAGTCAACCACCGCACAAACTTACCTCCACACTACCTGGTTTTACAAACCTTATTAACAGAATACAGGGCCGCCAACTACCGCCGCGGTCAACGAGAGCGAGGATAAGACAGATCACTATGAAACGGGGCCCAATTTAGCTCTGAAAGTAGACAGTGGTGAGCTTAAAATCGGATAAATTGCGTCATATTACGAGAGCCTTGCATAGGATTCTCCACTCTTTTTTGGAGAGTGAGAGCCGAAACGGCCATTCAAAACGCCAGAACGAAAAAATAAATCCCACTTGGCGAACGCCCATTCTTCTTTCGATATTAGTAGTTTGCAACTCACTTCACGACGTTGTCATTAAAATTCTGGAGTAGAAGATGTACAGCGGGTGGGCTAACTCAGGAAATGTCAACTGAAATTCCAAAATGCGTTTTCGTTTCGAAAAGATTAATTGGGTGGGGTCGTCAAACTTATCTACCTGTAACATAATAATATTTCAGTTACCTCAGGATGCCTGCTTTCGAATGAACTTCCTTCCGGCTGCATGCAGATCCATACTCTGCAAAAATGACTACTTAACCAGCATACAATTTTCTCATTGATTTTCGATGCCCTTGAAAGTTCGATCATATTTCATAGAAAACATGCATAACAATATTCATTGTTTTACTTATTCGGAAGAAAATGGCATCTTCTTCTAATTTTTTACTCGAAGAAAGGGTATAACTCGGTTTTAAAAGATTTCCAATTGCGAGATTCTCTAAAACCGTGAAATAGCCGTTCATAAGGCTTCATCCCTCTACATTTACCAATGAGGCTCTTTAAGTTAGCAACATGGCTCAAATCCACTGCTGAATTTTATGAATTCCACATGGCTCAACTTAATACCGTAGAGAAACGCGTGGTTTTCCCTACGCGGAAAATATACGGCTTGTAGTTTGGAAACCCTGAATGCGAGTGTAACGGCAGGTCGGGTTCAAAATTTTCGGGAACTGGAAAAAGTTTTCGAAAACCGAATTATACCCTTCCTTCGAGTATAATATTGTAAGAAGACGTAATTTTTTTACCAAGCGAGAAAATAATGAATATTTTTATGCATATTTTCCATGAAATATAATTGTATTCTTAAGGGCGTCGAAAATCAATGAGAAAATATATGCTATTTAAGTAGTCATTTTTTACAGAGTATAGCTTTTGTATGCTACCGGAAAGAAATTCGTTCGAAGGCCGGCATCCTGGGGTGCCTGAACTACTATAGAATTATACTGTTAGATGATTAGTTCTCCAACTCTACTTAATTCATCTTTTCGAAACGAAAAGGCATTTCGGAATTTCGGTTGACATTCCATGCATTAGACCACCTACTGTAGATGTTCCTGATGAGCTAACTGACAATAACTGCAGCACCGAGTGCGGTGTAAGCAAATAACTGCTGGTATTTTGCGGGTGAGACGGAGCACCACCGACTTGGGTGTGAGTTAAATTTTAGTAAGGAGGGCTGGCACATCATCAAGGTAACACACACTGTCACCAAACCCAAGCTTTTCTAAATGCAGGACGAATGGAGATGGGCGTGGTCGCAGTGGCTGACGGGTTTGAGTGCATGTCTCTATCTGCACACACACACACACACACGGAACACATTCAGGCTAGTTTTCCAACCTTAGACGAAGAAGACTTAAATGAGGGTGTTTCGGATCTCTCATCGAAGAGGGCTGCCCTTGAGGACACGATAAGAAGACACCACTACGGCCTGACGATCAGTTCATGAGAGAATCAAGCTGTCCCGTCAGTTGGCAGCTTTGTAAGCCTGTTCAATTTAGCGTGAGCAAGATACGAGTTGGGTCGGCTTAATTTGCTTGTTAACCACTATAGCTGCCTCTACTAGGCTGTAATTTTTGAAGACTGATCACAGTTACAGGATGCCTGGGACTAATAGAAGCGAAGAGACGTGTCCCAGGAAGCAATCTTGAAGAAGGAGACACGATCGCTGGGACAAGAGATTTATTAGCCTAACGTTTCGGATTCCTGCTCGAACCCATCGTCAGAAACTTCACCTAGGTGGAGTAATTAGCCACGCAGGAAGCGCACAGGTGGACAATTTTCCTAACGCCAGGGTCGGCGAATCAGATGGTCGAGCAATCATCACACCAAAATCCAACGCACACGATGAAATTGCAACAATTAACGACGCGTATGTCGGCCATCAAACAGTCAGCATACAAAGTGAAACGATCCCTGGTGAAGGTAGGGGGAGTCGTGAATATTCATAGGTATGCGGTAGCATGGCCACTGCATCCTATAAATACTGCAGCCCCATGTGCATGAACCACCCGTATAGGCTTCTGTCTCTGATGACGAGTTCGAGCAGGAATCCGAAACGTCAGACTAATAAAGCTCTTGTTCCAGCGATTGTGTTTCCCTCTTCAACCACTGGGAATGTTTTGCACCACAGTGAGCCAGCCTTCGTCTGGTTATTCACGTATTAATTTTCTCTGTGAAGAGGGGTAGTCTGGAACTCCACCAATCTGCCGGCTGGCCGAACCTTGACGGTTTGAAGGCTCTCATTTTCACATTGATGCTTGTTGAGAGCTCAAAGCAGATTCAGAAAAACCTGTTTGATGGGATTCCTCTGGTGGAATGAATCACCAAAAAAATCATCCAAAATCCCAAGGCGGCTGCCTAACCTGGTCTCGAGTTCAAAGGGGAAGAACGAGGGAGTTGTTTGGACTAGCAGCCATTACTACGGAAAACCAACCAAGCAGCAACTGTACGGATGGGAAAGATGACTACGTGTTCTTAAGTGAAGAAGAAGTTTCGAGCACCGGAGCATTTAGTTTATTGTCCCGAGCTTTTGGACTCG
>CACRXP010001051.1:89815-118421 GCA_902702965.1 Spirometra erinaceieuropaei | reverse complement strand
CGTTAGGTTTTGCAAAACGTACCTCTTAGCTACAAGTTGTAGAAGAAAATGAAATACCGAAGAGGATGAGACAGAACACTTGACATGGTTCCAACGACTAAAAGGCTTCTGTTAGGCTCTGCATGGCCAACTGGGAAAGGTCTGTAGGCCCATAAAGCCATTTCGGTCTCTCTGAAATAAATATACGCAAAGAACAGACTGGTGGATGTGCGATTCAAAAACTGGGCTGCGTTTGAATATCTCTCTCGGATGAAAGATTTGAGTTTATGGACCCCTCAACAATCCCAAACACTGTGGCACTCGTGAATCTCCATTTGCACACGGACTTCTGTGATTACATAGGATTCTGACCCGGATCCTTCGTCTTTTTTTAAAAGTGAAACTCACTGACTGTTGAGTGTTTGTTACTACGCGACAGTCTGGATGGACGCTGAATCCGAGCTCTGAGGCAGAAATATGGCCGTCTGGCAAATCCTTTCATGCCGCGTGGCAAGTACGCCCGCGCGGTCTAAGAATCTGCCATTCATGCCAAGTTAAAAGACCAAACCCGGATCATTGGGGTTCAGGTGCATTCTGTAACATGACTCGGAAGAATTTTCAGCGATCTACGCTCCAAGTGTTAAGTCTTACATATCTTCAAAAATACCCCATGCTTACAAATTAGTATCAATTCATTTATTGCACAAACAACCAAGTTCACTTGATGGCCGTAAACTGTTAAGTGATAAATTGCCGAATAATTTAGAACCCGACCTGCCGTTACACCTGCATTCAGAACTACACGCTAAATATTTCCGTGTACGGAAAATCACACATTACTATACGCCATTAAGAGGAGACCGTATGGGCTTCATAGAATTTGACAGTGGATTTGAGGCACATTGTAAACTGAACAAGCAACATTAGTAACTACAGAGACACGATGTTTTATAAACGGGCACTTTGCGGTCTTAAAAAGCGCACAATTGGATGCTTTTTAAAATCGAATTATGCCCCCTTTAAAGTATGAAATTTGAAGAAGGCGTTATTTTTTTCGAAATGAGTAAAAGAACGAATATTTTTATGCATCGTTGTCATTTTTACAGAGTGTAGTTTTTGCAGGCGGCTGGAAGGAATTTCCCTAAAAGCCGGAATCCCAAAGTAACAGAAGTTTTTTGAAATTATGTTGCCCGGTAATTAATATTACAATCCTACCTAAGTAATATTTTTTGAGGCGAAAAGGTATTTTAGAATTTAGGTCGACATTTTATGAGTTAGCACATCTACAGTAATCAGGGCAATCTACGTTTTTCAGTTTGGCGAGTCGAGAAGAGACCAGACAGTGAAACCCGCTCCAGCACCATATTACACCTGACTATTACCACACCCCTCGTGTGTGTGTCAGTTTGGAATAGTCGGGTTGACTCAAATACTCGACACGAGCGTTCGATCGTTGGTTTCGACGATGTTCGTCGTGTGCTCCACAGAAAAGCGGAGCAGGGACGGTGACTTGTGCGTGAGTTAGTTTATAGTGATGATAGGCTTGTACACCATCTACCGCGCTCTCTCTTCCCCACTTCCCATCTGGACCCGGTGTCAAAACAGAGTCAAGAAGGCCGGAGGTGGGGGGAGGGCACAGGCGGTGACACAACCAAAGCCCCACCTAGGCGTGCCACCACACCCCCTGGTACACACAACAAATGACAAGGATTTTTTGCCAACAACAATAACAGCACCCCAACAGTCGGCCAGAACGACGAATTTAACTAGACAGCCATGCCCAGCATCTACGGAAGTAACGGGGACGCAGGCGTATCTACCGGCAGGAAACCAGATGTCAGGGAACCGTCAGCGCATACCAGACTGCGATGGCCGTGGTTT
This sequence comes from Spirometra erinaceieuropaei, assembly GCA_902702965.1. NCBI lineage: Eukaryota > Metazoa > Platyhelminthes > Cestoda > Diphyllobothriidea > Diphyllobothriidae > Spirometra > Spirometra erinaceieuropaei. The sequence goes on along the minus strand of CACRXP010001051.1, from coordinate 116,561 downwards.
GCTGATACTGTCATATCTTTTTAAATATTTGACGCAGTCTTACACTCGCCGACAGTTTGGCCGTCGCTGCCGACGGTGTCCGCCGTGTGCTCCACAGCGGGGTGAGAGAGCAAGGACGGTGACTGGCGCGTAAGCTGGTCTATAATGATAGTAGACCTTCGCAGCATCTACCGTACTCTCCCCCCCCCCTCCCACCCGATATCAAGACAGAGTAAAGACAACTGGAGATGGGAGAGGACGCTAAGCATACTACCGCACCTCCTGGTCCACAACAAACACTTTAGCAGGATTTTACACACAATAAGAGGAGAGGGGACGACTCGTATCTACACGTGTGCTGGGCCCCCAACCTATTCTTAAACACTCCAAACTGTGTCATTGGCCGTCTGACAAGTCCTTTTATGCTATATGGCCAGTACGTCCCGCGCGGTTCGAAAAGCTACCATTCATGGCAAGTTAAAAGACCAAATCTGGACAATTGGAGGTCAGTTGCATTCGGTAATGCGACTGGGGAGAATTTTTTACGATTTACGCTCCAGGTGTTAAATAATATCACGTTTTTGGGTAAACAGCCAACTTCATTTGAATATCAAAAAAAACATGACAGATATAATGACAGACTGTATGGTAGTTTATACTGAGTGGGAATCCTTGTCAGGCAAATTGCCAAGTTTTTTGAGATCTTTGTCACTTTTAAGAAAGTTTGATTCTGAGGTAGCGATGACTTAAAACTTCATACAAAACTGCCAAAGTAGAGTCTTGTGTGAGCAGACCTAATGCAGCCCTTTAGTCCTTTGTGAGGAATAATCAGTTTTCTATAGGCCAGGATGGGGGAATGACAAACGGTAACAGTAGCGTGTAGGACCCTACATAGCCGGCAACACCAAGATATACACTAACACTCAGTGTGACTGTGAACATAACTCATTATTCACAGTTCCCATTGGTTGAAATTTCCCTGCCTTCCTGACTAAACGTAAACTTACCAATGGCGATTTATTCAAAGTCCGTTTTTTTTGAAAATTTGCTTTTGGTTTGCCTTTTAAAAATCGCGCCCACTTGCTTTGCCAAACGACAGCGTACGATAGGACTTTCGGCAGAAATTTGTTTATTTTCTGCGTCTTCTCGCCCGCCGTCCTGCGTGTTGCCCACCCGTAAAACCCTCTCCACCAACACTCGACCTATGTCGCGGTCCACAGGTTAGCTCAAGTTAGATGGGGTCCTACACCCTACCATTGCTTGATAAACTCTTGAGAGCATGCTTGATTTTTATTATAAGAAAAGAGTCAGAGAGTTAAGGAATTAAGGTATAAAAATTAACTTCCGGCCAGTCACATGGCCGATCTGTCCTATGGAAGGAACATAGGATACTGTGCTATGTCCAAAAGCCATGAAAAGAAACGGCAGGAGATCATTTGGGGATCAAAGCATGTCCTGTTTAAAAGGTACGTGCAGACATCGAAAATCCAGTAGTCATTAGTCTTGATGTCTCCCTCAGTGGTAACAGTAAACGGCGGCAAACTAAAGTTGGAAATTTGATTCACGGTTGGCAGGCGTCTAAAGTCATGTGCCGGTGTTATCAACCTATCTATAGTAATTGCAGAACGGAGTAAAAACTTCTTCTTTCTGCCTTTCTGGTGGTTGGTCATTCGTCATTATTCGGTCAGCAGAAGGAGATGTGGACCCAGAGCGTCCAGGCAAAATAGAAACGAGCAAGTCTATCTTCTAATCAACGCACTACACTTCCGCATGACCCCGGAGTTTTCCTGAACTCCACCATGGGTCCGACCCAACTGGCGAGTCGATTAACTCCAGTGTTTTCAGTGATGAAAGAGCTCGACTTCGAGCACCAAGGGGTAGTCCGTTGATAGCAAGGAGGCCGAAAATAACCATTTCAGTGGCACAGTGTTTGATAACTTGAAAACTAAAGTCAAGGAGCAGTGGACGCTTGGCCATCATGTACTCTAACTGCTCATATACGTAAACGTTTTTATAAGCGATCGATGTTCTTTCTTCAAGTATAAAATTTGAAGAAGAGGTAATTTGATACCAATCAAGCACAAGAAGGAATGTTTTTGCGCATGTTTTCTATAGAATATATATGAGTTATTAAAGGCACCGGGAATCAATGGCAAAAAATTATGCTACTTAAATACTAATCATATATCATGTGTGGTCTTTGCAGGTGGTCACTATTATACCCCACCTACAGTAGGTGGGCTAACTCATGAAATGTCAACCGAAATGCGTTTTCGTTTCGAAAAGATTAATTAAGCAGGGTTATAAACTAGTCCGCCTGCAACATAATTCTAAAATATGTCAATTACCCCAGGGTGTCGGCTTTTGAATGAACTTCTTACCGGATCCATGCAAAAGCTACACTCTGCAAAAAAATGAGTACTTAAGTAGCACGAATTTTTCTCATTGATTTTCAGTGCTCCTAAATGTCCAATTTTATTTCATGGAAAACATGTATGAAAATATTCAGTCCTTTGGTCTTTCGGTAGATCATTACGTCTTCTTCCAAGTTGATACTCGACGGAATTATATAATTCGATTTTCAAATATTTTTCCGATTATCGAATAATTTTGAACCTGTTTTACCGTTACACTTGGATGTAAGGCTTCGAAACTACAGGCCGTCTATTTTCCGCATACGGAAAACCACACATTTCTCTACGGCAAAAAGGAGGACCATATGGGGTTTATAAAATTAAGCAGTGGATTTGATCCATATTATTAACTTTACAAGCCACACTGGTAACTACACAGATATGACGATTTATGAACGGCCATTTCACGGTATTTAAAAGTCCCAAAATTAGAACTTCTTAAAAGCGAATTATGTCCCTCTTAGAGTATAAAATTAGAAGAAGACATAGATATCTGACGAATGAGCGAAATAATGAAAATTTTTATGCATGTTTTCCAGGAAATATAATTGGACATTTAGGGGCATCGAAAATCAACAAGAATAATGCATGCTACATAAGTAGTCATGTTATATAGAATGTTGTTTTTGCATGCGGCCGAAATGCAGTTCATTCAAAAGTCAGCATCCTGAGGTAACTGAAGTATTTTAGAACTATGTTGCAGGCTGACTAATTTTACAAACCTACTTAATTAGCCTTTTCAAAACGAAAACGCTTTTCTTAATTTCGGTTGACACTTTATGAGTTAGCCCACCTACTGTAAGTTGTCCTTTATACTCAAAAACGAATTTCGCATTTGCATTTAACGTTTAATGAGATGGACCAGCTACAACATCAACAGCCGGAAGAGTAGATCTGCGACTATACGTTGCGTGAAGATAAATGGTTGCAGAAGATGCCGCCGACTCGCGAATATCTTTATTCATGAGCGCCCCCGGTCTTGACTCTATCTTGATATCGCGTCCAGCTGAGGAGTACTTAAGTTCTTCTCTCAGCGATCGTGTCTCCTTCTTCAAGCAACTCAGACACGTTGAAGTAGCACTACCATAATCTTGCTACTTCTAACCCAGGAGAGATGGCTTACTCAAGCCCGTTCGGATAGCCGCGGGTCTTCGATTTATGGCGTTATAGGATTGCTGCCCGTATCGATGACGCTCACATTCGGCTTGTATAGCTTTCCATCCGACAGGATTCCTTTCAGTTGCTCATCCCTCCCTTTCCTACGTTCTCCTTCTTTTTGCGTCAGCCTGCTGATTACCGTTCGACTTCGCATTCATGCGACATATCATAGAGTACGACCTTACCGCTTCTACAGAGCACGAGTGTTCCGCTGTCCCTTTACCCGAGAGACCAATTAGGGATTTCCTCGTAATCCCGTACGAAAGGGCAGCCAGAGCGCAGACGGGACGTCTCCCTTTCAAACGCACCGGCTGCCTGCCTGCCTCCTGTCCCCCTCCCCCTTACGAACACCCGGATGTATTTCCTCATAGGTATTGGGCTGCAAACAAGGGCGCGTTGTAAACGTAACCACTCCCGGTAGGCGTTACGTTTTTGCACTACCGCGTTAACGAACTATGACCCTCGCGTTCCCTCAGCGGTGGTCTTTATCGGTGCGTATTTCACTTACCACACCGCGCTCATTCCGGGTTCCGACTGAAACACCATGGTATTCCCTACGCTTAACGCCTACGCCCAGCGGTTAACCCTCCGTCCTTACAGTCATCGCCGGCTGCAGTTTAGTAAGTCAGCGATCGCTTGCGGAGACCGCCATCTGTCCTCTCCCGCGCTTCCGCGGAGTTGCTTTCTTATCTCCACAACGGCTGCATCTTCAGTCTGCATAACTCAGTATACAGAGCTTACCTGAAGGCATGCCCGTCTGTGTGCTGATGCAATGTTTGCAATAGCATCGGTTTTCGACATCGACATACTAACCGACAAGTCAGCAGTCCCTTTTGTTGCAGATACTGCACTAGGTCAGGGGACCAGATAACCTCCTAAATCCGCGTGTAATCCGTCGGCTTATTCATTTGCGGAACTGCTTTCCGTCGTCTTTTGAGAGACTGGGATCTGCAAGCAGGACAAAGTGGGAATTTATTCACAGAGTGCTGAATGCTCTGTAAATTGCATAATCCCCCCCCTTAGCGTCCTGCACACTACTACAACTTTGTTTTGATACACACATGCGACCCCAGTGGTAATCTACTGTTCCTTTCGGATTTTCCATTCCGAACTTCCCTACCTTTCGCCTTTAAGTCGTACCATGACTGCGTTGTACCGCTCTGCGTGTCGCTTCCTGCGTGCTGTGTCCTCGCATTCAGTAGGTTGGCCGGAGTTTTCGCGCACACACCACGGAATGACCTTCAGTTAGACCGCCTTCCTGCCATTGGTTGTTCGCCTCCAATTACGATTCCTTCCAATCAACCGCCAGTATGCACTTATTCCGAAAATCGTACTACATATGCCGGGTTTATTATGCACCTTTCTCACTTATTTCACCTTAAATAAACTAGCCTAAGACTTTACCATGATCGTTGGTTCTGCGCCTACCTATTACAGCCACTCCCGCCCGCATGCGATTGCCCCACTCGTATACCCCTATTCCCACCGGTACCGTAAGACAGGCAACTGGGGGGTTTCCCTACCGAGACGACTACCAACCGCGACCAGCGGCCTTGATGGGATTTGAGCCCGCCACAGTTAGGGAATTGCTTGAGCACAGCCAAAACTCTAAGCACCTGAACTACGAGTTTTTTACATATGTATCAAATGAATAACTCAAATCTACTAAAAAACACGTATGACAAACTGCATGGTTTTGCAGTCGATCAGTAAGGAAGGTGGGGGAAGGGAAGGAATAGTGTCGGTGACCAAACTGAATCCGCGGTCTTGTTCGCAGTGGTCATACTGCCTGGCAACGATGAGCGTCCTTAGTTAGTAATTAAGTTACCTCATTTGGTCGCGTGGGCAAAGCACGTCATAGCAGAGTGGGGGGAGGGTCGATTATCGTGTCTGGTTGTGCAGTTGATGTCAGACGCTCAGACCTCCAGCAGATCTCTCCCGGTCATATTGGCGACCTGCACCGTTATTCGCGTACTCGCGTAATTCCTCGACATGGCTGCCCCTTCCAGGATATGGGCCAAAGAGGACGATGGCTCAGTTCACGAATAGTCAAGTCTTACAGCATAAAGTCGCTGCTCATGTGCCGGAACTCCTCAAATACTTGCTTCCATTCGTAATGTATCAACTCTGACCTGCTGATAGACCCACAGCAAACCATGTGCAAATTTGATGCCAAAACTTGCTTGACTTTCAGACAGCATAAATTGCACTTAGTTCACCGCTCATCCAGTCTGGCAGCTATGCCTCCTCCTCCTCCTCCTCCTCCTCCTCCTCCTCCTCCTCCTCCTCCTCAACCTACCCTCATAATCGGTTTTTCATACCAGTACTCGGACGGGTCTACCAGTAAGTAACGCGCACTCGTCAGGTGCCGTGCAGCATGCAAGTTCGGCCTGATGGCATCTCACACTTCTAACCGGGAGAAATTCTCAGTGCCTTCGTTGCTGGATGTGCAGGTCCACTAGCAGCAAACTGACTTTATGCCTGGCAATTGTGCTTCCAGGACTGCTTTGAAGAGGCTGTCTGACGGTCAGATTCTCGGTTTACCAACACTCCCTTGTCGAGTCGCGCGAATAAGTCACCTTACTGGCGTCTGCAGGTGAATTGCTTGGTCACATTTGTTTTGAGGACCACAGAAAATGATAAAAAAAACCAGCAAGATCTTATTTCGTAGCCGTACCTGCTATTGGTTAGGGGCTGGGGTTAGGATGGAGGCAAGAGGGTGACTTGCATCTGGCGCACTCTCACCTACCTCATCCACTTGAACTCTGTAGTGGGACAGAGGCCGGAGGCAGGGTCGGGCGCAGTGACTGACAAAGCCAAACACGGTCCGTCTACGCGTGCCACACACAACCCGGTACGCGCACAAAGGACAAGGTTTTAACAGAAACAGCCAAGGGCGGTTGCTTGGGTTTTGAGGACTTACTATCACTGTCACTGACAGGTGTGAAGTGGTGGTCACCCGGCCAGTTAATTGCTTGTAAGCCAGGAGATTTTTTATGTCGACAATTCATTCAGACCCCCTTTTTTGCTTTCCAGTGGGTTTTTGCCTTAAAACAAAAGAGGCGCAATAGATGTTTCCTAAAGGCAAAACATTTTCTCTTTCACCTAGGCGAATTGATGTCGAGGGGGTTGATGTGGGTCCTAAAGGCCTCCAAAAGACGCTTAAAATCCTCCTCATACTGAATTCCCTCCTTTTGGGATTTTGCTTTGTCCTCGTACAGTCGGCTGCGATGATGTTGGCGGTAACAGCCGAAGTGGAAGCTCGCTTCCATGCGTAAGTTCATTTTTTATATTATCCACAAGCAATTTGACTTATATGGCGTATATTACAATGCGTGACCGATCTCATAAAATTAGTTTTCTATTAGTAACGGTTACTGAGGTGGAGTGGTAATAATGATTATCCAGCGGCATAATCCTATAGTATTTCGGCCTTGCCAGGATGTCGGCTTTTGAATGTACTTTTTTTCGACCTCTTGCAGAAACTGTATTTGGTAAAAAATGCCTAATTGCAGCACATGTATTTTCCCCATCGATTTTCGATGGCCTTATAAATCCAGATCCGTTTGATAGAAAACATGCACAAAATTTGCTTTATTTTACTTGCTTAGTAGAGAATCACGTGGTCTTCATATTTTATACCCGAAGAGAGAATATATTCAGGTTTTGAGAAAGTTTCCCAATTTCCGAATAATTTTGAGCCAGATCAGCCGTTGAATTAGTATTTAGCGATTTCAGTCTACAAGATGCATGCTTTCGGCGTAGGAAAAATCATATATTCCCTAATGTCTTTAAAAAGGTGTCATATAAAGTTCATATAATGTTGCAGCGGATGCGATTTTGTTGTACATTTCATGAGGAGCACTTGCAAACGGACATGTGCGACCCTGTATGTATGGACAATGCACGGTCCTAAAAACCTCATAATTTGAAACTTTTTGAAAACAGATAGATAACCTTTCTTCGGGTATAAAATATTGAGACAATGTGGTTTTCTAACAAAGGGGTAAAAGAAAGCAAATTTTTGTGCATGTTTGCTATCTAATCTATTTAAACGTCGACAATTAGTATGAAAAATGCATGCTTCATAAGTAGTCATTTGTTACCAACTGTGGTTTCTAAAGGAGGTCAAAATGAAGTGCATTCAAAAGCCGATAAACTGGCGATTCTGAAATATTATAGCATCAAGCCGCACAAAAATAACTTATACAACCCAACCAAAGTAAACCTCCCCAATCAAAGACGCATTTTAGAATTTCGGCCAACATTTCATGAGATAGATCACTCACTGTAGTTGCTATGCTGGGATTGACCTCGATGGGTGTAGTTCCTTTCTTTCGCAGGCGTGTGAATGCAACGAATACTCGTACTTTATAGAAGGTAAGAAGTGGATTGTAATCTTAATTTGTAGAAAAAAACATTGAGTAGGATGCACGCTTTAGGAAAGACAAAGCGAGGAAGACGGGGATAGTAATTTCTGGCTTATTAACCGTCGCCAACCAGTCGTACGCAACCGCGGGTTCATAGCACCGGCATTCAAATCCGGACTTTTTGGCCCCTAAATAGTCTGTTGTCCCACCATTAAGCCACGGTCAGTTGTCCTGTCGGTTGCAATCAGTAGTATGAAATATTGTGGAGAATTTTGCCCACGGTTCATGATTCGAGACGTGTTGGACAATTTGCGTCCTAAGACTCAAGCTAGAGGCCTCCCAGGCAGTGACCAGAAAAAAAATTCACGAGTTCCGACGAAGAAAAGGGAGTCAGGAGCGGCCATTTCGGGCTTATTAGCCGTTTCAGCCAGCCACAGTCCCCAGAAATCTGGGTTCTAATTCGGAATCCTTGGTCATCAGACCCTGAACCAAACGTTCTGCCACCGAACTGCGGGTGTGACGTTCTATCACTCACGACCGGGCATCTGACTTTGCATGACAACGACCTTCATCAATGCATCCCTGACCACAGGAGAGAATACAAAACGGTCCAATTTATCCCTGTAGCTCTGCTCTTAGGTCCTCACGCGCAGTCTCATATGTACAGGGGCAACGACTAATTGAGAACTGCTGTCGACAAGGCCAGAAAGACTGGCTAGCTCACACACTGACCCGCCCCCTCTTGCTTGCAGATATTGTAATCAGTGTGTGTGTGCGCGCACGTTTGTGCGATGATAAACCTACCGTTCCGCTCTGGGATGTAAAATTTAGCAAATTTTAACGCCCCCCACTCTAGCAACTCTAGTCGATGAAGTTTTTGACGGAGATTTGAAAGATCACTATTGAAGTGATAGGACGGGCCTCCCGCATTACTCTTAGATCCCGGAGGTCCCTCTTCTGACGAATAAGTGATCCATTCCTCTCTTCGAAGAAACGCCAGAATCCGGTGACTGCAGGCGATGGCTGTAGACTGAGTCCCAAGGGGAAATAAGACGACAATGTCTCGTCACCTGATCTCTGGATGCGCCTTTCTCACGACAGAAAATCCCTTCTACACTCTCTGACATCGTATTTGAAAACTTGATACGTAAAACAGGGGTTACATTTGTCATAAAATGGACTTACTCCGCGTTTTGAAGAAGGAGACACGATCGCTGGGACGGGAGCCTTATTAGCCTGACGTTTCGGATTCCTGCTCGAATCCATCATCAGAGACAAAAGCAGATGAGGGGTTGCATTGCATTTGTACTGGTTTGGAGGTCACACTTAAGTCACTGATCTTGGAGCGTTTATAGCGGACGCTGGTAACTGACCCTATGGCATTTCGACCAACGTATGCGACAATGTCGTCCGCGTGTCCTACAGCGCGGTGGACGCAAGAGGGTGACTTGCGCAGCACCTGGGGTACCCTCTCCCATCTCCCCCACTTTGACTCTGTGGCGAAACAGAGTCAGGACGACCGGAGGCAGGGTCAGGCGCAGTGGCTGACAAAGCTAAACACAGTTCGTCTACGCGTGCCACACACAACCTGTTCACGACACAACCAAGGGGGTGCGGTTCCACATGGGTGGGTGTGCCATAGAGGACACTTTAAAAGGTAATCGTTGGGTCCGACCCTCAGTCTACCTACGGAGGGTCGAGCTATCCCGTCAGATGACAGCCTTCAAAGTGTCGACTTTTAGCGCACTGTGATAGTTTCAGTAGGCGTCACATTCAGTAGTAACGAGGAGGGATTTTCAATGCCTTGGTGACGGAGTCCCCCTAGACGACCTCATCCGCTTTTTCCTGTTCCCCATGCCTACCCACTACCCGAGCCAGCCACTGGGATTGGGCGGAGCGGTTAAAAGGCCTATAAGGACGCGTGTAGGCGTGCCACGCCCAGCCTGGCCTCAGAATACTGCACCAAGTTTTCACGAACTAAAACAGCCACTCGGGTCTCATGCGCACGAGTGTGCATAAAGGCCAGAATGACATTATAACTGGCTGACCAGCCACGTGCAAATGCTCAATTTCCGCTCCCTTACAATCGAGGCTGACAGTTGATTTGATGACAAATTGTCAAAGTTAATTAGTAGTATCTACAGTAGATGAGCTAACTCATGAAATGTCAACAAAAATTTCGAAATGCGTTCTCGTTTCGAAAAGATAAATTAAGTAGTGTTGTAAAGCTAATCATGATGCAGCATAAATCAGGGTGTCGGCTTTTAAAAGAACTTATTTTCGGCTAAATGCAAGATCTAAACTCTGCAAAAAATTACTACTTATGTGGCATGCAATTTTCTCATTGATTTTCGAAGTCCATGAAAATTCAATTATATTTCATGGAAAACATGCATAAAAATATTCATTCTTTTACGCATTCGATAGAAAATCACGTCTTCTTCCAATTTCGTACTCAAAAGAAGAGTATAATTCGGTTTTAAAAAACTTTTCTAATTCCCGAATAATTGTTAACCCGACCTGCTGTTACACCTGCATTCAGGATTTCAAAACTACAAACTGTACATTTTCCGTGTACGGAAAACCATGCATTTCTCTACGGAGTTAAGAGGAGACTATATGAGGTTCATAAGATTGAGCAGTGGATTTGAGCAATATTGTTAACTTTACAAGCCACATTCGTAAATGCAGATACATGACGTTTCATGAACGGCCATTTAACAGTATTAAAAAACGTCACAATTGGAAACTTTTTTAAAACCGAATTATGCTCTTCTTTTGAGTATGAAATTGGAAGAAGACGTGATTTTCTACCGAATAAGTAAAAGAATGAATATTTTTATGCATGTTTTCCATGAAATATAATTGAATTTTCATGGGCTTCGAAAATCAATGAGAAAATTGCATGCCACTGAAGTAGTCATTTTTTGCAGAGTATAGATCGTGCATGCAGCCGAAAATAAGTGCTTTCGAAAGCCGACACCCTGAGGTAACTGGATCATTATAGATTTGTGTTGCATTATGATTAGCTTTACAACACTACTTAATTTATCTTTTCGAAACGAGAGCGCATTCAGAAATTTTGTTTGACATTTCATGAGTTAGCACATCTACTTCAGTACACTGTGATTTCATATACCTCTCTTGCGAGGAAGTGAATTGGTCAGACAGAGGTCTAACGTTGGGTAGACTGAGATGGTAAGGAGTGGGATGGGGGTAACGGAGTGACGTGAATTGACTGGCGCAGCAGCTATTGCCCCAGGTTTAACAATCCATAGTGAATTGTCGATAGTAGGTGATTGGTATATTGACCAGTCTTCCACGCATTTATCTCCGGCCCAGCGCCAGCCTTTACAAATACGTCCGAGTACGAATTGGATAGGAGGCGAGGTCATTGGCATTCAAGTTCAAGCAACCGAGTCAACAACTTTCCAACGTATTCTCCACTAGTGTAATAACCAACTATTTTTACCATTTTCTCAGGGCCTGTTACTCCAGTTCAGCAACCATGATGGTGGTTGCGGTTGTCTTCATTCCCTTTGCCTGCATTGCCCTAGTCAAGACGGTCTACCTGTCCACCGCCTTCAAGAGTATCTTGACCTTCCGCCAAGAACAGTACGCCCAGATTAATTCCGTAAGTCACCTAACCAACTATTTCTTTCATTTGGGTGAAACCATCTTGTTGCCAAAGTAGGAGCGTCTGCACCGGGTGAAAACTAGAAAGTTTTCCAGAGGTGCCAGATCGGACAGAAAGGCAACCGCGCCTTTTGATGTCTGGATACGATGTGTTTTTCGAGGTCCCGTAGACTACACCCTGCCAGAGCGGATTTCCGTACTTTCAGGATCTCCTCTGCTTTGGGCTGAAAGGATGTCTACTGTGCCGCTGTAGTCGCGGGATTGGAGGGTACCTCAGATGCACTGGGATAGGAGCCTCCCTACGGTGATACAGGTGGGGCTAGGCAAAATCTCAGTGTTCCATCCCTAACATTGAGCCTAACTCAAATCTTAACCCGAACCATAACCTTGACAATAACTTCGATCCCCCTGGAACTTGGCGCAAGTTCCCCGTAATAGGCGGGGATTCCTAGTCTCGTGTCCTGACCGATTTCGATTCCCATCTCAGACGACTTTCGAATATGTGACTCTTTCAGAGCAATTTTATTTCGTTTTTTTTAATTTGCAAACTGTCTCACACAAAGTAGAAGTACCCCTCGATTAGGTGCTTAATGGTAGGTACTTCAGGGGAAATGATATATATATAACAGCGAGCTTTTTGTTTTCTTTCAAATTAACCAGAATTGAGAAGCGCAGGCCGACCCGAAGTCCGGAAAGTGGTTAGCTTTCAACTGCTTGAAGTCCACCGTCAATCTCTGGCAGTGATTACTTCCTACACAAAGAGGAGCCTTCATGATGAAGCCTGAACATACTCCACATAATATGTTCACATATTTTTGCAAAATGACGACTTATCTCATACATTTGTACATAACGCTCTTGCATAACTGCTCACGCAAAAACGCATTCGGGTCTGGAACTCGGCACCTACACCAAAGAAGAGACATAAGTACCTTTTTGACTCCCTCTTCCTCTATATTTAATCTTCGACCTCTCAGATAAAGCCATCTTTTGACACAATATTGTCTGGTGCGGTACGGAAATTAGAAATTACATTTCACATGAGTTCTTAGAATCTACAGACCCCGCGTCAGGAAACTTAAAGCGTTCAATACAAAGGCATTTGAGAGTCAGCTACCTGGGCGTGTGGGCGTGGAACTGAGTTCCCCAAGTTCTCCTCGACGTTGCGGACCTGCATGAGCAATCAGCATTAACATTGATATTTCCACAGTCCCTGCGTAGGCGTCCCCAGCTCCGAAATGCGACTATTTAGACAAAATGGGCGGCTAGATCGCAGTTGGTAGCCAGGAACGGGGAAGCGGACGGCGACCTTAACCCTAATCCTAGCCTTAACCCTAACCCTAACCTAGACCTTAAACGCTAGCCGTTAACCCTAACGGCAATCCTAACCCTAACCGAAATCGCAAACGTAACCGCAGCCCTGAGACATAGCCGTAACTGAGAAACCTAACCGTAATACTTAACCTATTCGTACGCTCAAACCCTAACCGTAACCCGAAAACCTAAGCCTAAAGGCATAACCCTAACCCGAAAATCTGAAACCATTAACCGGTACCCTTATCCTAACCTCAAACATAAAACGGAAGCCAAATCAGTCAGATGTGACTATGGAACCCTACAAAATAACCTCAGTAAACAAACCCTACAACCACCTGTAATACGCGGCCTGGCTACCAACTGCGATCTAGCTGGAATGCGCATTTTAATAGAAAATCTTCTATACTGCTTCTGTATGAAGGTGAATAGCTTAATCTGATCACACGATAGCCTGACCATTACAAATGATAAGATCCACCACTGCCAATCCGGATTCAACACAGGAAACTGCTGGTAAAGAAGCGGACTTTCACTGTATTTGTTTCACTTCCCTCTAATTCCCCATGGTTCCGATGGTAAAATAAGGTCAAGATGTTTCAGAGGTGGATCCAGGTTCAGCGGCCGGAAAGGTTAAACAGTCCGCCTGAGAGTCGCACGCACGCCCAGACCTAAAAGGAGAAAGAGGGAGTTTCGGAAGCGAGGGGTACCACACGAACCGCACTAAGCCTAGACTGTCCGTCTCCCGTCCCAATAGAGAAACCTTTCAGTTGCCACCGGGAGAAGCGTCTCCGTTTGTTCTTCTTTCTCTCCTATTTTCTTTTAGCCTGTCCAAATACTTTGACAGGCGTGGCACGAGTCTCTGCTGCAGTCGTGCCACGGGTGCCGACAGATGCGGTCGCTTGCTTGTTATAGCTGATGGCGCTGAATTCAGACGGAGGCTTGATGAATGGTCGGTTGACGAGAGTCATGTGATAACTGAATTTATGGAGGAATGTGAGTGTGGAACGTTCCCTGAACATCAGCTGACAAAGTAGTAGGGGTTGGAGTTTGGCGGCGTTGGTTCAGGCCACTGTTGTCCTTCATGCTGGCTGCTTTTCCTGATAGAGGTTGATTATATGGTTTCCCGACAGGACATTGAAACAGGAATTGCCCTTAGTACTGGTGGCTTTGGGCCAAATTCCAGGGAAAGAAGGATCAGGTTTAAGGTTGGGTTAGCGGTTAAGTTTGGGCTGAAGGTTAGGGTTAGGACCAAGGGTAGGTTTGAAGTTAAGATTAGGGTTGTGGCCAAGGTTTGGGTTGGACGTTCCTATTTCCGTGGGCTGTTTGGGGGGCCACGCAAGCAATTCAGATACCTCAATAGTAGTAAAAATGCGATTCCGAGGTGGCATATAAAAGAAAAGTAGGCGTTCACCGGGAGAGGTGTATTGGAGGTCTGACGTTTCGTGTAGTCGTTTCTTTTACCCATCTTCAGAAACTGAGAAGTCATGCACACAGCTTTCCTTTTTTGGCGCACTTTGCTTGATGCCTGGCCCGCAAATGCCGCCTGCGTGGCTGCATCCGACCCGCATGTCATCGTAACCTGAATCCCGCCCATCTTTGTCGGCTGCTGCGGCAGTTGACGTGTCCGACTGTCCCGCGCCGTGACTGTCCCTCGTCAAGAATGTCCGTAAAACCAGATAGGGGGGAGGCAAATTGATGTGGCGTTTGACAGAACAGTCCGTAGACAGCCAGGCTTCTTGTACCTGCCTTGCCGTACGATCATCACCTCGGCCCACAATTTCGACGGCGTTAAAGTTGAAGAGGTGTCCCATTTGGGCGGCATGGGCAGAATAAACGACTACTCGAAGCGTCAGACCTCCAAAACACCTCTCCCGGTGAACGCCTCCTTTTCTTCTAATTCAGACATCTTTTCCTGGTTAGCCTGGGAAAAATCAGTCGTATTAGATTGGGGACTACCATGGTTTACTATACTATTGAAGGGCTTCCTGAGGACCCCGCAGGGTGCTCTTGAATCTTTGCTTGCGAGAAACGACAATGATGTCACAGTAAATAGTTTCATTAATTGGAGCTCGTCAGCCACCCTCACGAAATGATCCCCCATCCCCGGAATTAAGTGCCAGGGCGACTTCTCTGCCTCCTCAGCCTTAGAAATCTTCCGGGTGGAACTGGCCTAGGTTTCTTGTCAGGTTTGTGAGTATTATACATCCCGTTTGACAGGACAGCAGCACTGTACATCCCCAGTTTCGTGTACTGGAGGATGTCTGGACCATTCCACGTGGAGTGTTTCAACCTGCTGGAGGCATGACCGACTTTGGAGGCCCTGATTGTCATTTCGGCTATGATCCAGATATTCCTCAAGATAGTACTTTCTAGTTGTTGGAATTTATCCCCTGGTATGAAGTGAGTTCCGTTGGCAGGTACCAGCAATTAATCGTATTCAACCCGCTGCTATCAGTGGGGGGGGGCCCTAAAGCCTGGCTATCCTTACGCTTGTTCCAAAATGCAAACGTTGGCTGGTAAGCAGGTTTCAATGACCGGGATATTTGACGTCGATTCCTGTCAGCCTCTCACGGACGAAGTACGCCAGTGTGGTGTTCAGTATGAGGTTGAGGGGGGGGGTGAGAGCGTACGCAACCCGGTATCACACCACTTGTGCCCACGCAGACTTCTGGAGCGGAGTCGTTTTTTGTGTCTCGCGCCCTCATGCTGTAGTGCAGTCGTCTAACCCCTCGCGCAAATCGTTCCGGCCACCGGAATTTTGCTGTGATCTTCCCAGGGTCTGTCAAGGTTCACCACTTTCAAGAACTTTGACTGTTTTTGTAACTGTCCGTTCGCAAACATCGTGTTCTGGTTCACGGTGTTTTCGGAATCCACGCGACATATCTGAAAGAAATTTCGATAAGATGTAGTTATGTAGCCCCACCTGGTGGATAAAATACTATTGGGGTTGCGGTTAGAGGTTAGGGTCAGGGGTTAGGATTAGGGTTTACGGCTATGGGTCAGGACAACTATTTCTTAACCACTCAAATTACAACCGCGCATTTGCAATAGCTTTTCTTTTGCATTAATCTACTTGACCTCGTCGCCTGTGCGTTCCCCGGCCCCACCTATAAAAATCTCTATTACCACCGGTCTCATATTACGTGCGGCTGGGTTTATTTGCCTCAGATTGGCCTACATAACCATATATGACCGAAAATTCCCCCCAAGGACGACATTCAGGCGACTGTGCCTCTAGGTATTCGTACCTCAATCTACATCCAAAATTTTAGGTTTTGGAATTTATTACGGTTGGAGGCAGTCTGTTAATAACCTTCTTGATACTTGAAGAATGGCGATTGAGGATGCTCCCGAAGTACTCTGATTGACGATCCAGAAACCACCACTTCTGCAGTAAGAGTTTTGCCGTCGGGGTTAGACGGATGTACAGGCCAGCTAACTTGAGAGTTCTAGACTGCGTCTATAATCGTAAAGAAGCTCTCTATCTCATCGCGGTCCGAGTCTTGCAAGTCAGTCAATAATTGCGCGTTTTTCTTAACTTTTACTACTCTAGGCCTCAACATGGGGATAAGTGGTATTATCTTGTCGTTGACCTTGTTGTCGTCATGACATGTGCGTAGCCTGGTTTTCATTTTGAGAAAATGCCGTATTTCACAATCGTGGATATTGAATCGGGTCAGATTAGGCTGGACTGTGCATTCAGGGACTTTCAAGGCGATGACCTAGGTGACATCCCCCAGTTTCCCATCTCAGTGGTGTGATACACTTGTATTTGCTCCGATCCGAGTGTCATGCATTTACAGAAATCCAACTGATATTCACCTTTTCTCACTATTATGGTATTTTACTCACCTGACGATTTATTACTTGCGGTCGCCTAAAAGACTGCCACTGAATCATCACATTCCGGACAATGTGGAAATCCGTACAACACGCCACAGAGGACGAGACAGTTCTAGTTAAGTTACCTGCACCCCAGTCTGTTTCTGTCGAAATTCATAATGTGCTTTCGTGATGTTTTCATGCTGCAACCAGCTATCCATCAGAGGCTCAGTGAGCATTTGATATATTTTGGAAACAGACACTTGGGCATCCTATACTACTTATGCTGAATGATTTGTATACCGAAAGAGCATAATATCCAATGTGAACCTAACTTACCGGGAATTCATTAGCTGTATTAGATTCGGAGCTAAAAGGCGTATTTTCAGTAACAACTAAGTCAACAAAAATTTGGAATACTTATGCATTTAGCAGTCGACAGGTCTTCTAATCAGTAGTTTTTGAAGCATTTGTACCATTGATTGCCCGCGCATTTGAAAGAACACTATGCCGCTCTTAAGCACTCCAAACAGTTGATATCATTGATCGGTTTGGAAGAATGTTCAAGGAATGCCGGTATCGCATACCGTAAGCATATTTGCGTAAATTAACCCGAGAATGAGTTTTTTAAGAAGCACTACAACTGACAAATGCTTGAGTATACGGGGTTCCCATAAGGACTGTGTCGATTAATTATTTGCCTTTCACAAAACGAAACACATACACTTGGAATAAGGCGTTAACACAACAGAAATTGTTATATAAAACATATAAAATCTTCGTCGAAACAATTCAATCTAAGGTGGATAAGATAGTCTGAACTCAAGTCACCATATCATATTACTGGGCATCTTTCAGGATATCAGTTAGTGTTTTAAGGTGTTTGGACGACGACTCCAATTTCTGATGATTTTCACTTGTGAAATTCGCAAAGAGCATTTAGGTATGACCGGCAAGTTAGAGAAAACGCTTTTCGGGTCTAGAGAGTTTTCATAGATTTTTAAGATTTCGCATCATTTCATGAACACCTCGAATCAGTCAACAGTATGTAGAGTATAAAGCTTCTCTGAATATGGTTTTGCACTGCTTCGTTGTTAGAACCGCAAACAATAATTGGATTACTGACTCAAACTATACCATGTCGGGTAAATTATTAAAATGAAACAATTGCAAGTGCTGCGCTTGCTTACTACCTGAAATGGGAGCTCTTGTGAGCTCTCGAGATATGACGTGTGGATTGAAAGTGGTTCACATACAAATTTCCAGTGGGTTCTTCACGCTCATAGAATATCAGCGACGCCGATTGTGTCCACGTCAAATTGACGACAAACTAAATTGCCCCATTTGCATACCAAAATAACCTGACGCAAAAAAATTAAATTAAGGAACCAACATAAGTAGACACCTCGGATTTTGCGTCGCAATCCGTCTGTATCATATGCGTGCAATGGTGAACGACGGATAATTTACGGATGTCGAACAAAGTAATGATTTTTGGGAGAAGTAGTTTAACCTAAGCAATGCAGTCTAGTTTGACCCTAATGACTGAAGTATGTGAATTTTGCCACAGAAGTGGTGCATGAAAAATGCTTACAACTCAGACGCGGTTAGAATACGCAGATGAATTAAATCAATCGAAGGTGGACATTAACAGCAGGGATTCCATATCCATCTCATTCATTTACATTCGACGCACAACCTTGTATCAGAATTTGCCATATAACGGCCGACAGGGCAGCTATGATCGGAAAAATTCAAGACCACACCAGAGTTCTACTCACCCACCCATCCCGAGTTTTAATAAAAGGCACCTATGATAAACCAAAATTACCTTCCAAGGACCTGAGCGGCTCCGCCGCTGTCCTATGTTTCTCAATCGGGTTTTCATAAACCCGTGATAGTAATCCCTCAAGGTTTTTCATGGTGGCGGAGTGATTCATTGTAATATGTGCAAAACCTTCGCCAAATATGTGCGCCAATCTCTGTTTAAGCGAGGCAATATAAACAACGTGTTTCCTCCTGTGAATTGGTCAGGACTAGGGAGATTACCACGGCATTGGAGAGATAGAAAGGAGAAAACTTATCAAAACATGACAGTCAAAAAATTAGTTTGATTCACTGCAAAAAATGACAACCGCAGTAAGAACAATCGTCCTACTTCGTACGCTATGATGGAAGACAACTTTCGGGGCATTTTTAAACACTACCTTATCTACGGCAACTTACTTCGAGTCGCCTTCCTATCCCATCTTTGAATACTGCGTCCCAATTTACTTCCCGCACATAATTATTTCCCATTGGGAGTTGCGGGTTCTGCAGTTTTCGATTTTATACGGGGGAGAGGCAGTTGTCAATGTTTGAATCGGCCGCAGTCACGGCCTCGGTCCATCCTTCAAACTGGTTGCATAATGAGGCAATTCTACTCATCGGATCGCAAAACAAAAGGAGAGAGAGAGAGTTAACTGCAAACACAGATGTAGATCGGCCTGCTTACGAATAACATGAATGTGCAGTGTGTTCCCCATATTTTCGGAATTTCAGTCAATCAAAAAGGGCATTAACAGGAAGAAGGCCACTCTAACATGACGGCTAGATTGAGAGCCCATTCATCCCGTAAAACACCACTTCGTCATTGTATCAAAATGCACCAGAGAACATGCTTCCTACATAGTTGTGACGCGTATGTTCCGAGATTTGACGTTGCCTCCACCTTACCAGCAATGTGAAGCGCATCACGTACCTGCTGCCAGAAACGGGCATGGTGTGTGGTTTGAGCTGATCCATACTTAACCTAGCACTGTGTGCGTGTGTACGCAGGTAAGGCGAGTCCTGGAGATAGGGTCTGGAGTTGAGCTTTATCGATAAATAACATGGGTGGGGGGGAGAAGTGGAGGCATATAGCTGAATTAACCCATGCGATGACCGAAAGTCCTTGGGCGGTGTAGGCAGATGAGACGGGTGTGATGGGTGTATGACGGGACTCCTGGCGCTTGTACAGTAGTCGAATTTCGATGGATTCGCAAATGATTGACCAGGTCAATGTGTGGTGCGAAGGAGCGATCGCAATGGGGACCGATTGAGATTGAGCCCACAATGCTGGCGTTAAGGTTGACGACGTTGATGTTTCGCACGACAATAGGAGCGTCCTCACCTGAGTTGCTAATTGTGGCGGTGTGTTGGTTGCGCACCTCCAACATTCCAAATCATCGATAGGTATAACGTTTTTGGGAAGTGTACTCTATGTCTCCATTCTCCATGCACCTCTGCTGCACGCAAGGTCCCAGCAGTCTACTCCAGTTTGTGTGGAATTCTGGTGTGTGCGTATGGGGAGCCAGGCCGCACGTAAAGTACGAGCCGTTCTCAACTCCGTCAGCCATCTCTCCCACGCTCAGCACCACTTGCCTGACTGACGCAGAGAGTCGATTGCCTCACGGGATAGGGTGGAGTGAAGTGTGTTTACTCTCGACGCGGAATTCCCCACTAAAAACAATCTCACGCACTCTAGATTAACACGGCACAATAAAGGCCGTGACCTGGAAGGTCGCTTCAGCTTAGACCATGCAGTCAGCCCGGCTGTGTGTTGAGTGGCTGACTGGTTTACTGAGAGTCAGACTGTAATGGCCGCCTCTTAATGGCAATCTCCCACAAATGTGAGATCCGAGCCACTTCCCCTTTGTGAGCGCGGTCCCGTTGCGTACGTTTTGGATGAGAAGTCACGCATGTGGAGCGCGCAGACGGATCCTCTAGTTCTGTCAGCCACTAGACCCACTCCCAACATCAGGCATCCAACTGGCTGGGGCAGTGGACTGGTGACTGGGAGTGGGAAGAGAGAAGGAGGTCGATGGCATCACCGCATATTCTTTCCCATAAATAATCTGCTGCGCTTTAATTTATCACGCTGGGTTAAAGGCCGTGATTTGCATGTTGTCAACGGATACAATAACTTCGATGTCCCGGTCAGCCCAGTGTGTGTGCGTGTTTGTGTGGTGTGGTGGACTGGTGGCCAACAGTCATGACGACTAAGTAGAGAGACCGTTCACTCCTGACACACGGCCTGATCCTGGTACCAGAATGTACCAGAGAACATGTTCCCCACCGACTTGAGATGCGCATGTTCGAGATGTGGTGTTGCGTCCGTCATACCGGCGAAGCCAAGATCAGTACTCGCTTACTGCCTGAAATGTGAACTCTCGTGACAAGATATGACGTGTGGCTTGAAAGTGGGTCACGTGCAAATTTCCAGCGTGCTCTTCACGCTCCTAAAATCTCAACAATGCTGAAGTTTCACATTAAAAATAGGGTATTCACGCTAACATGACGGCTAGCTAAAATGCCCTATTTGCATACCAAAATAACTTGACGAAGACAAATTAGAGTAATGACATAACTTAAGCTGACATTCTGGATTCTACGTCGCAAATCGTCTCTATCATAAGTATTCATGTTTGCCGAGTAGAGGAATGAATTTTATGAGGGGGAAGAGATAGTTTTACCTATGCAGTGCAGCCTAGTTTGACACGAATGACTGAAGTTCGTGAATTCGCCGCATGCATGACGCATTCAAACAGCCGACCACGCTGACGCACAGACAATATGCAAAAAACCATCTTCTCTAACAGATGTATTGAAGTCAGTAAACTCCTCCACAGCATGGTTTGCTTTTTTGGATGTCTCAGTGACAGTTTTTTCTCAAATAAGTTCGCCATAAGCAGACGAATGCGAATGCAAAGGGGTTCTGGATTTAAGGCCACGGGGAATGAGTCGATAAAGCCGCCTTTTCCATCATTTGTGTTGCGTTTTTATCCTATTTGGGCGATTTTTTTATATCTCCATGCATTAAAAGCATTTTATAATCATCTGTCTTGCCTCTTCTCTTGCCTTCGTTGCCCGTGTCGTGTTTACTAGTCAAATTTTAAAAATTGGGTTTATTATTTTTACACTAAATAGCAGTGCGCCGTTGCTGTAATTTCCGCCGACCATCGGTAGTATTTGACTCCGTGTACCGTCCAGTCGCATTTCGGGTACTTAAATCTCCTGAATTACTAAGATTCCTAGCGTAGTTTCGAATCCGACAGGACTAGGATATAAGAATCCCGTCAAGCAATTAGCCTTGTCTTAAAATCCAGGGAAATTAGGGCTATAGTTAAGGTTAGTGCCATGGCTAAGGAAGGAATGGGGATAAGGTAGGGTCAAGGTTAAGGCCAGGGAAGAGGTGCCCTTCCTGGAACCTAGCGAAACGCCATCTTCATTGGGAGAGAGTTCCTATAATCACACCTTAGCTGGGGGGTTTATAAAAGGCAGAGAGTTGTCCGACAACTAATCTAATGATCACAACGGGTTGATCAAACCTGACCGTAGAAGAGCACAAATAACGTGACTTAGACTACTAAATGCCAACAGGATTTATCTCCCAGAAACATTGCTTTGTTTTCTGGCGACGGTGGCGATCTTTAAATTCTAAAGCCCGTTTGATATATCAACGTGCACATTTACCCTCTCGGTGTGTTTAGTTCAGCTTCAGGAAGCGTCGGTTCTGCATTTCACGCCTGTCAAAACAATCACAGTGAAAAAATCAGTCCAGACATTGCTATTTGAAGCGAACAGGCGCGTTCCAGGAAGCAGTTCATAAGACGAACATGCGATCACTGGAACAGGACATTTATTGGCCTGACGTTTCGGATTCTCACTCGAATCCATCATGAGAGACAGTCGTAGAAACGTCAGGCCAATAAATTTCCTGTTCCAGTGATCGCATCGTCGTCTTCTGTATACGCAGTGTCCACATCATTTTACGTGGCAAGCGGACTGAGAATTTGAACTCGAAAATGCGTACCAGCATAGTGTAGGGTTTGTCATTGAAGCCACTAGTAGATGCTGGCGCCTTCAGTCAGTTGACATGCCGAATTTCTGGTGCGATGAAAAGTTTTCTTGTATTAATTTGTAGGCCGCCACACCGCATTTTTTCTGTGGGCCGAATTTTGAAAAGTTTAATTATTTTTATTTTTCCACACTTGAATTTACCTCTTCAGCCTTAATCAATCTATAGATGGAAACGCGGCGTTAGGGGTCATTTATTCTAAAAGGTTTGATAC
The DNA here is from genome assembly GCA_902702965.1 of Spirometra erinaceieuropaei. NCBI lineage: Eukaryota > Metazoa > Platyhelminthes > Cestoda > Diphyllobothriidea > Diphyllobothriidae > Spirometra > Spirometra erinaceieuropaei. Next base: position 93,773 of record CACRXP010001051.1, on the reverse strand, counting down.
GCACATTTGACGAGGCGTCAGTGGAGACCACCTTATACCTGTGAGGAAATTCGCGTACTACAGTAGTACAATTTAAAGGAAGATCAAAATCAACAAGCAAATCGCAAGTCGGATATGCAATCAGTCTGGAACCGTTGCGGTATCCCCATCAAAGAGGCCGCTGTAAGGAGTGGGGATATGGACTGTTTACGGAGGTAAAGAAAGAACACTTAACTACTTCCACCTTAGCCGGCTCCGAGGAAGGTAATCTGGCATGACAACAAAAGACTAATAAGAACCAGCGTCCACATCATACTAAGGTAGGTGAAACTACAATGGTACGACCGTCTCGTTATGACGGATGACTAGCTTCTGCCCAGACGGGTATACTACGAAGGCGTCGTTATGGGTGATCAAAGACAATGCGGAGAAAAACGTAGCCAGATAGGCAGCCAAATTGTCTCATGCAAACACCTGTAGCTAAACCCTGACATCTAGGAGGATTACGCTGAAGACCGGCAGGTGTTACGCACTGCCGTGAATGCTATAGCAGACAACTCCAACGGCCACAGAATAGAGGTTGCCATTGCAAAGAGACAGAGTCCCCAGGTGCCACGGAGCAATGGCACAGGCACCTGAATCTCGCTATCATCTCGAAACTTTAAATGAACGATCCGGACAGGGGTCAGGCTTGCTGAACATCTACGGATCTCACTCAATCTCAACGCGACCAACCGGCCTCTGATATCTAAACATACTACCACAATTGGCACCACAAAGGAGGACGCTCCCATCGCCCTGCAAAAATCAACGCCATTGACATTAACGCCAGCATTGTCGGCTCAATCCCAATCGGTCCCCATTGCGAACACACCTTCGCACCACACATTGACCTGGTCAATCACTTGCGAATCCATCGAAATGCGACTAATGTACAAGTGCCAGGAGTCCCATCATCCACCCATCACATCCGTCTCATCTGCCTACATCGCCCAAGGACTTTCGGTCATCGCATGGATTAATTCAGCTATATGCTCCCACTCCCCCTCCATGTTAATTATCGATAAGGCTCAACTCCAGACCCTATCTCCAGGACTTACCTTACCTGCCTACACACGCACACAGTCCTAGGTCAAGTATGGCCCGCCCCAAACCACACATTATGCCCGTTTCAGGCAGCAGGTACGTGATGCGCTTCACATCGCCCGTATGGTGGACGCGACGTCAAATCTCGGAACATACGCGTCACAACTATGTGGGGAGCATGTTCTCTGGCGCATTTTGATACCATGGCGAGGTGGTGTTTTACGGGCTTAACTGGCTCTCCATCTAGCCGTCATGTTAGAGTGACTTTCTTCCAGTTAATGCTGTTTTCGATTTACGTAAATTCCGAAACTGTGAGGAACATACTGCACATTAATGTTATTCGTAAGCAGACCGATCAACATCCTTGTTTGCAGTTAACTCTCTCTTTCCTTTTCATTTGCTATCCGATGAGTAGAATTGCCTCATTATGCAACCAGTTTGAAGGATAGACCGAGGCCTTGGCTGGGGTCGATTCAAACAGTGACAACTGCCTCTCCCTCCTACAAACTTCACATTTCGCATTTCCCAAATGGTGATTAATTGTGTGCGGGAAGTAAATGGGGACACAGTATTCAATGATGGGATAAGAAGGCGAATCGAAGTAATTTGTCGCGGATAAGTTAGTGTTTGAAAATGACCAGAAAGTCTTCTTCCATCATAGCATGCAAAGTAGGACGATTGTGCTTACTGCGGTTGTCATTTTTTGCAGTTAACCACTCTAAGTTTTTGAATGGCACGTTTTGATAGGTTTTCTTCTTTTCATCTCTCCAATGCTGTGTTAATCTCCCTAGTCATGACCAATCCACAGGAGGAAACACGCTGTTAGTATTGCTTCACTTAAACAAATTTTCGCGCACAGATTTGGCGAAGGTTTTGAACCCTTTACAATGAATCTCTCCTCCCCCCCACCATGACAAACCCTGAGGGTTTTCTATCAGGGGTTTATGAATGCCCGAGTGAGAAAAATATGATAGTGGCGGATTCACTCAAGTCATTTGAAGGTAATTTTAGATTTATTCTAGGTGCTTTTTATTGAAATTCAGGAAGGGTGAGTGGGTAGCCCTATCGCGTTGTCTTCAATGTTTCTGATCTCAGCTGCTCTGTCGGCCGTTATATGGCAAATTCTGGTACAAGGTTATGCGTCGAACATAAATGAAATCTACAGCTGGCCGTGAGATTGATGTGGAATTCCTGCTGTTAATGCCCCCCTTCGCTTGTTATAATTCATTTGCATAGTTCCAGTGCATCTAAGTAGTAAAGATTTTTCCTGCACCACTTCTGTGGCAAATTCACATACTTTAGTCATTAGGGTCAAACTAGACTGCATTGCGAAGGTTAAACTGCTCCCCCATAAAAACCATTACTTAGCTCGACATCCGTAAATTATGCCTCATTCACCATTTGGAATGCAAATAGGGCATTATTAACTAGTCGCCAATTTAACGTGGAGACCGTCGGTTTCGCTGAGATTCTATGAACGTGAAGAACACACTGGAAATTTGTACGTGAAGCACTTTCAATCCACACGCCATATCTCGTCACAAGAGTTCCCATTTCAGGTAGTAAGCAAGTGCAGCACTTGCAATTGTTTCATTTTAATAACTTGGTATAGTTTGGGCCAGTAATCCAATTATTTTTTGCGGGTCTGACAACCAAGCAATGAAAACCACACCCGGAGGCGCTTTAAACACTACACACTGTAAAGTAATTCGAGGTGTTTTTGAAACGAAGCGAAATTCTGAAAGTCTATTAAAACTCTCTAGACCCGAAAGGCGTTTTCGCTAACATGTCAGTCGCACCTAAATGCTTTCAGCGAATTTCACAAGTGAAAATCATCAGAAATTTGAGTCGTCGCCGAAACACTTTGAAACACTAAATGATATCCTAAAAGACACCTAGTAATATGATATGATGACTTGAGTTCAGACTACCTTATCCACCTGAGATTGAATTGTTTCGACTAAGATTTTATGTGTTTTATAAAACCATGTGCGTTGTGTAAACTCCTTATTTCAAGTGTACGTGTTTCGTTTTGTGGAAGGCAAAAATTAATCCGCACAGTCCTCATGGGAACCCCGTATACTCAAGAAGTTGTCAGTTGTAGTGTTTCTTAAATAACTCATTCTCAGGAACTTGTGGTTTGTTTGCTCAAATACGCTTATGGGATTCGATAACTGCATTCATCGAACATTCTTCCAAACCGATCAGTGATACAAACTGTTTGGAGTGCTTAAGAGCGGAATGATGTTCTTTCAAATGCGCGGACAATCACTGGTGCGAATGTTCCAAAAACTACTGATTGGAAGACTTTTCGACTGCCAAATGCATAAATATTTCAAATTTTTGATGACTTACAGTAGATGTGCTAACTCATGAAATGTCAACCAAAATTTCGAAATGCGTTCTAGTTTCGAAAAGATAAATTAAGTAGTCTTGTAAAACTAATCATGATGCAGCATAAATCTATAATGATCCAGTTACCTCAGGGTGTCGGCTTTTGAAAGAACTTATTTTCGGCTGCATGCAAGATCTACAAAAAATGAATACTTAAGTAGCATGCAAATTTCTCATTGATTTTCGATGTCCTTGATTATTCATTTATATTTCATGGAAAACATGCACAAAAATATTCATTCTTTTACTTATTCGGTAGAAAATCAGGTTTTCTTCCAACGTAATTTTCAAAAGAGGAGTATAATTCGGTTTCGAAAAAGGTTTCTAATTGTGAAATTTTTTAATACCCTTAAACGGCCGTTCATGAAACTTCATGTATCTGCATTTACGAATGTGGCTAGTAAAGTTAACAATATTGCTCAAATCCACTGCTCAATCTTATGAACCTCATAGGTTCTCCTCTTAACACCGTAGAGAAATGCATGGTTTTCCGTACACG
>CACRXP010001051.1:73224-89531 GCA_902702965.1 Spirometra erinaceieuropaei | reverse complement strand
TCTGCAAGTGCAGGGCATTCGGATCGGAACAAAGGCAAGTGTATCACATCACTGAGGGGAAAACCGGTGGACGTCACCTAGGTCATCGCATTGAAAGTCCTTGAATGCATACTCCAGCCTAATCTGGCCCGATTCAATATCCACGATTGTGAAATACGGCATTTTCTCAAAATGAAAACTAGGCTACGCACATGTCATGACGACAACAAGGTCAACGACAATGTAATAGCACGTTTCCCCATGTTGAAGCCTAGAGTAGTAAAAGTTAAGAAAAACGCGAAATTATTGGCTGATTTGCAAGACTCAGGCCGCGATGAGATAGAGAGCTTCCTTACGGTTATAAACGCAGTCTAAAACTCTCAAGTTAACTGGACTGTACATCCGTTTAACCTGGACGGCAAAACCCTTACTGCAGAAGTGGCGAATGCTGAGTACTTCGGGAGTATCCTCAAGTATCAAGAAGGCTATTAACAGACTGCCTCTAAAACCTAAAATTTTGGATGTGGAGTGAAGTACGAATACCTAGAGACACATTCGCCTGAGTGCAGCTCTGGAGCGTCAATCTGAGTACTTCGGGAGCATCCCCAACCGCTATTAACAGACTGCCTGCAGCCGCAGTATATTCTAAAGTCCACATTTTTGTTCGCATGCCGGCGGGCTTTTTACTTTGAGCCGCCATTTTTGTAGCTCTCCATTCGCATGTTGATTTTTATAAATTTTCCCTTCCTCCGCCTGTTTCCCTTCGATATACTGAACTGTTTTTACATTCCTCGTTTGACTGAACTAAGATTATGATGTTATCTCTACAGTACGCTAGTACCCTTTTGAAGGGAATTTAATCGTTTATTTTACTAAGGAATGTTCATGATGAAAACTGCTGCACTTTTCGGCCAGTATGTCGCATTTGCGATCGTTCTGTGCTAAATGTATCAAAATTGCGTCAAAAAGGCCTATACATCGATAAAAAAATGCTGCAATCTATAAAATGACTACATGCGTAGCAGGGCTTTTTCCCATTGATTTTCAATGCCTTTATAAATTTAAATGAATCGCATGGAAAATATGCATAAAATTTCCATTTTTTATTCATTCGGACTGGCATATGTCCGGATAGTTCGTCTGCCTCCGAGATTGTAAAATCGTTAAACTGCGACTACTCATAACAAGAAATAATATATCAGTACAGTGAAGATATAACTCATTCTTGCCTCTTCGAGAAGTGACATCAGCTGGGAAGGCCCCTTGTTCAACGTAACAGTGACTGCCCAATAATTCCAGGTGGGTAGTGAAACTAGGTAAGTTTTTGTCAGACGGCGCCTTTACTTTCGATGGAGAGGCGCCATGTGCAGGTTAGGGGTACGTCCATGAGTTCACCGCTTACCAGAGTGATCTCGGAAACCGTGCCACCAGTGCGGCATCGTTGAGTTTATGAACACAATAGTCCAGAATTGTGCGTAGCTGCAAGGACAAAACGATTTTCCTCGGCTTGGCTACATGCTAAAGGACTTTCGCAGTCGTCCCAATTCTGCCTTCCCTGTTGACCATAATAAGAACCGAAACCACCCAATGATACAAGGGCGCTCATTGATCTCGTTACGGAACACACTCGTGCCTTCGGGGTCAAGGTACAGTCCCGCTAGCAGTCGTACTGCGACGCGTAATGCGGGCAGGATGACATTACCGACAAAGAAGAGGGAGAGTGGAATGGACATTTCTGGTCTGTTAATCGTCGTCGGCCGGCCACACCCAGCTCCGACACGTGCGAATCTTGAGGCTCAATGGTTGGTTGAACTTCTAACCAACAGGTCGCAGATTTGAGACTCGGGGGTTAGGCTTGACTGACTGACAACAGGTAACAGGTCAGGAATATCTTAGTCGGCAATGTTATTCTAACAGTTTTTTATAGATACTCTGACGGAAGGTTAAGCGGACAATAGCTTACAAGCAGCCCTACAGAGGAACATGAGATATGAGACCGGCGCCCACACTGTGGCACGAATTAGCATATCTCAAGGACGTGTGGATAGTGAGAGAACGCGCTGTGACTGATTTCCAAGCGAAAAACGACGCCAAGCCACTATCTGCAGCTGGGACGGGTGGATTAGGAAGGACTTGAACAAGGCGAGCAGCCGGCAGTTGGCTGCGAATTCCGGTGTGGGAATTGCTTCTTCGATTACGTGGTTCAGATAAGTTGCCCATCCGCGACATGGACGCAGGAGCACGGGGCGGTGACCGACTTCAGTACTGCGTACGTCAACAGCACCTTTGAGTTTACGGGGCCATGGATACTTGCCCGAGGCCACTGCAAAACAACCCAAAAACTCCAGGAGTCGTGGCATTTACACAAATTTTCTTGTGGAGTTCGCGTCAGCATACTGGGCCTGAGGCGGTCACGTCCAGTGACAGCAGAGCAAGACCAAGTGTCAACTTATGCAGGCCCTGCCGTTCGCACTTCAATTTAAGCTGCCATCCCCGATATAAATGGACAGAACCACGAGGAACTGCAAAACGACCTGTTTAGGGGGAATGTCACTCAAGCGCCTTAGCGAGATGATTCAAATGCACCAAGCGCAAGGTTGAATTGTATCGTGTCTATCGACAGCAAGCTGTGAAAAGTGCTTTATGTTCTTTGACGATTCGATGCATGAGTTTCAAACGTCGGCCTATAGTGCGTGTTCCTTCCCAGTGGTAAACTTTCCTCCTTCCCCTATTCTGAATAAATTCCCCTTACTGCGTGGGTTCGAATCCCACAGAGGCGCCGAGTTTTTCACACTTGGGTCAATATGAATTATTCAAAATCTGCCAAAATATCAATGAATTACGCGAGCCTGGTAGTCATCTGGTGGATTCTAGGTGAATTACTTAGGAAATCCTACTTGGGCAGTCAACTTACTGTAGCAGATTTGGTGGATTCCAGACGTTGCAGTAGGTTGGGCGGGTAACCCGACCCAAATGTGATTAAACTCGCGTCGTCTGGCGGGGCCTCGTAGCTCAAGTGATTAGAGCGTTGGCTGTACTAAAACCCTCCCCTTACTGCGTGGGTTCGAATCCCACCGAGGCGCCGAGTTTTTCACAGTTGGGTCAATATGAATTATTCAAAATCTGCCCAAATATCAATGAAATTCCTAAAACACAATAGGGCCAGATGTTGCTCTGTATCTATCTGTCCGTCTCTCTAGAACCATTGACCGAAGGCGTGGAAGTGGTCCTCACTTCTCATGAGAAGATCATTAGAAGTTGGATAAAAACCATGGTTAATCTTTGGACGAATATATGGCTACTCTTTGAAGGTTTACAATAAGATAACATTCATTGTTAGGGGGGCGCTCACCGATCGTTCATACGGAACTCACTCGTTCCGTTGTGCCTTAAGGGCTCTCTATCGAGCCCAACCAGCAGCCGCACAGCGGCGCATGATATATAGGCAGAATAGCATTACCGACAAAGACAAGGGAGACTGGAATGGCCATTTCTGGCTTATTAGCCGTCGTCAGCCAGCCATACCCAAGCCCGAAGTGTGGAACACCCGAGCCTCGAACTCGCGACCTGTTGGTTTAGAAGTCAACGCCTCTACTCACCGGGCCACGAGCCCGTTGCCATTCATTTTTACAAAGATGTGGCAAAAATTGCCTCTGACAATGACACACTGCCGCAAGAAGCCGTTGCTAATCCGAAAGTGAGTAAAATTGGCTAGCCTGTAGATTGCTTGTTTTTCACGAGCGTTTTGGGAAGTCTCAGGATTTAAACGGGTCTCGACTGTGTGGGGCAAAAATTGCATGTTAAGTGATCGTGCTGCAACATTTGTCGTAGCAGGTAAAATGTTAGAAACCAAATAATGGACATGGGAATCTAAATGGCCGATAAAAACTTAAGTCCTATGCTGGCAATTTCATTTCCCCCCTTTTCGCGAAAATCGAACCACGGTTTTCAGGGAGAGGGGGTTCAGCTGCAAGCAAACAAAAAATGCATGCCGCAGTTCAATTTAATGAAACTGGAAGGCCCTGCTGGAAGGCCAGGAAGCGGAGTTTACCAAGATTCCCTCGGCGCCGCGCCCTGATCATGCAAAGTCGTATCGCAGAACGCGTGACTCGACACAGACCTGCTTTACATTTCGGGGTTCGTCTTTTTTCACCATGTGCACTTTTCTTCTGACTTTTTCGTAACCAGTCCTGAGGTAAAAAAAAAACTGAATTTAATTAGAACTAAGTGGGAATCATCTCCGCTGCAAAAGGGGAGTCTGCCACAACTTTTTCGCAAGATTCGCTGCCCGAGACCTATCGTCAGGCAGGTGGCTCACAAAGATCGAATCTTTTAAATAGCTGCCTTGAATTTAAGCTTCCTACAGCCATTGGCAGAATTTGAAGACGGAGAGGGTTCTTGAAGGCCAGCTTCGTTGTCAGGTATGCGGACGACTTCCCTCTCCCTGCCACCCCCGCCTTACTTACGGACCTGATAAATCGATCGTCGCATCCAACGATGTCCGCTGTATGTTACACAACAAGGTGAGGCGTGGATTGGTTTGTAGTGAAGGCTGACTTGCGCAGCATCTATCGCGCTCTCTCCTCCCCCAACCTTGGCCTAGTGTCAAGACGGAGTTGAGATGACCGGAGGCGGGGAGTACGCAAGTGGATGGCGTGGCCGAACCCGAGTCTTGACACTCCACTCCACATCCCCTGGTCCACGGCAAACTCTTCACCATGATTTTGACCAACAACAACAGAAAAGAAGTTGATGACCGGGCAGCCATGCACACAAGCTGGATACCCAGCCGGAGCGCAAACGCATCTACCGGAGGGGAATCCGGTGTCAGGGAACTGCCACCGCACAGCAGGCTCTGAGGACCAAGGGATTGCTGATACTGGAATAGCAGACGCTCAAAAACCTTGGGTCCCAGAAGGGCGACACACACAGCCCTGCATTTGCTTGAGGCATCAACTTTTGACAGCTAGGCAACCAGTCAGCCAGCGACTGAAGGGCACTACCCCTTACGTAACACATGTTCTTCACATGTGTGAGAGCGCCACAGGCAACAGCTTTGCTCTCAGCCCACCAGTCCGCCACTCCACACAAACGCACACAACTGGGCGGGCTGAGCTGAGGCGTCAGTTGGCAGCCTTCCGAGCCACGGCGCTCGTGCACCTTCTCAGACTCAGATCTCACATGCAGCAGAGCAGCCGCATTGAGACGGATTCAAAAATCACACTTCCCACTTGCGTGGGATGTGACAATTGACTGCTTGCAGTGGTGGTGGTGTTGTTGTGCGATGCGGGTGCCGGTGGTGATGTGTGATGTAGCCGGCAGGTATTTACCGCAGGTCTTCATGAGTGCGCATGTGTCCAAATAGACCCATGCGGTGAGTGTGGACTGACACTTGAGGAAAGAATCTAGTATGAGAATGTTTGGACAGTACAAACGTTGCTTACCCTTCCAGCCCCTTCAGAAATGCCCTTTTATTGTGCAGGAAATATGTCTATCAATCAAAATGTTCACAAATTTGAGCGAAAATGGAACTTGTAATATGTTCGGGCAATTTCCTATGTCAACGGCTGTCTTAGGCTTCAGTTGGGCATCTGAGCGCGTTCTGCTTTAGAAGAAGAGCAATTTACTTTCAAAAGTTCTATTAAAGAGAGCTTGCCGCACCTGAAAACTGATTTTTTACACGATAATAACCGTAGAAATCAATCTTATAACACACTTTATTTTTGAAGAATCAAGGGTTTACTTGGCTTTTAAAAGTCAGATTAGCAAATCCATACGAGTCCTTGCCCTAAAGTTTAGTAAAAATGCACATAGGTAATCCCTGGTTCAAATGGACCAAAATCTTTTTCTTTTAGGGAAATTATACGGACTGACACAAAAATGACTACCACGGAATAATTATTTTCAGTTATGAATATACGGAACTTTACTTTCTTACAGTCTGACTTTCGCACAAACGTAATTTGGAGATGGAGAGAACAAAACATTACCAGTTTCAGCAAAGTATCGGTATCTACATGGCCAATCTGTCGTCCAATTACAGTCGTAGAAGGGAGCCTAGAGTGAACAAGGCTAATGAAAAGGCAACAGAGAAATATCAATATTTATTTTCACTGTCAAACGTGTCAATTTTTGGTTTCGCCGTGCAAGAATGCACAGTATACAGGCATTCATCGGCGGATGCAATACTGAAGAACTCCTAAAAAAGCAGCTTATTAGAGAAAGGTTTCTAGTTGATGGAAAGCATATTCGTTGTTGACTTTTGTTTTGGTCCTTCGTTTTATAACAATCAGGTTTCATGTTTTAACCAATCCAAATATTTGACCCAAACGACCATCTGCATATAAAATAACGCCCAGACACTTGCTTCTTCGGTAAATGCTCCCAAGAAGAACCTTATTTTGAAGATTTCAATAAAAGAATAATAAAGAATCTGGTTTGATGAGCAATCGACTGAAAACCTTGAAAACCATGGGGTATTCAGCGATATTTGAAGGCCGATCTGAAACTCTACGTAATTCGGAACAGGATAAAAGTGCAAATTAAGTTCACGGCATAAAAAAACACTTCATACACGCAAAACGGCACCAACCTTACCTAGCCACGGATGTAGTCCTCCCCCCACCCCCGCAAGGAACAGCAATATAAATTTTCAGACGTTGCTGCACTCAAGCAGTCTCTGATGATGAACTCCAGTTCGAGTTCGGAAGCTCAGGCAAATAAATCAACTGTCCCAGTGATCGTGCCTTCGTCTTCTTTAAATCAAAACGGCATGTTTACGATTGTACCTGTCAATTCTATTTAAATTTAATAGTCACTGACCCGCCTGACAACATGCGTCCTTGTCAAAACTTTGGTTCCTTTGACGCCCCTGTCGGCGAAATCTTGTTTGCCTAACTGCTAACAGAGAAATTTTACGGCGACTGACAGAGCATTTTAAATGCGCAATCACCCTCTTTAATCAAATCTAAGTAATGAATAAACAGTAAAGTATCGGCACGTAAGCGACTTAGCCGAGGCCTTTTACGAGCTGATTTAAAAAATAGCAAATCGCTTACAGATTGAAGGAATATTGGAAAAAAACCAAAGCTTTTCCGACTCTATATGGGAAATCTTTTTTAAACGGTCTCTTAAATTAATCTTTACTTTCATAGACTGCAGGCCTTACCGGTCTTATTTTATCGCGTATATACAGTAGGTGGACTAGCTTATGAAATGTCAACCCAAATTTCGAAATGCGTTTTCTTTTCAAAAAGATTAACTAGGTTGTGTTGTAAAAATGGTCAGTCTGCAGCATAATTTTATAATAATTCAGTTACTGCAAGATGTTAGCTTTTGAACGGACGTCTTTCCGGCTGCGTACGAAAACGATACTCTGGAAACATGACTGCTTAATAAGGACTCATTTTTTCCACTCAATTTCGATGCCCCTGAGAGTCCAATTATATGTCATGGATAATATGAATAAAAAATATTCATTCCTCCGCTTGTTCGATAAAAAATTACGCCTTCGTCCAATTTTATACTCGAAGGGAGGATATTGTTGGGTTTTCAAAACCTTTTTCATTCCCGGATAACTTTGAACCCGCTATACCGTTACACTTGCATTTAGGGTTTTAAACCTACAAGCCACGTATTTTCCGCGTCCGAAAAGCCACACATTTCTCTACATTATTAAGAAGAGACTATCTGAGGTTCATAAAATTTGGCATTGGATTTGATCCATATAGTTAACTTAACAAACTACAATGGTAAATGCTGAGAAATGATGGTTTATGAAGGCCATTTCACGGTATTTAAAAGTCTCATAACAAGAAACTTTTTAAAACCGAATTATGGCCCACTTTTGATTTAAAAGTTGAAAGAAGACATAATTTTCTGCCGAATGAGCGGAAGAATGAATATTTTCATGCATGCTTTCCATGAAATATAATTGGATTTTCAGAGGCATCGAAAATATATAAAAAATGCATGCTAATTAATCAGTCACTTTTTACACACAATAGTTTTTGTACGCAGCCGGAAGGAAGTTCAGTAGAAAGCCGACATATTAAGGTAACTGAATTATAATGGAATTATACTGCAGCCTGATTACATTTACAACCCTACTTAACTAACCTTTTTGAAACGAAAACGCATTTCGGAAATTCGGTTGATATTTCATGAGTTAGCCCACCTACTGTATGAGCATATTGGTCAGCGATTTACACATATCTCACCTGGAGTCAAATTTCTGCACATGTAACATTTAATATATGCCTAATATATATCTCATATATATTCATCTGTGGAGTATTTGCTAAGTTCTGGGAGTCGGTCCGTATTTATATGGAAATATGCATAGGAGAAGAAAAAGCGATTTCCGGAAACATTGTTTTCTGCCCCGACGTTTCAAAATCTAACAATCTTCCACAATCTGAGGTGAGCGTGGAATCACACCTCACAGTATTTTTAGGTGGGCGACAGTCATATCAAGACGATCTCTGTGCATGCATAAATACAAAACCTTTCCATATGGATTTCACACTGCTCGTAGTAGTACTTGTTTGCAGAATGGGCATTACGTGGTTATTCCACAGTAGTTGATTGTCTTCGACTTGAATACTCATTGGAATTTCGGTTCTGCCCCGAGCGATTTCTGAAATTATTCACTTGATTATTCTCTGGAGTTTGTGTACCAGAAACCGCAAAGAGAACGCAGGGGGTCCCAATAAAGAGCCGAACCCCTCGCAGCTGTGTCATGCAGCGGCAGAATATCGGCAAAACACGTGTCTTTGTCTTAAGCAAGTATCTATGTCGGGAGTACGGCATAATACCTCTAATATATATTTATATATAATAGTTGTGGGACTCTAACCGGTTGCGTTGCAGAACACACTCGTTCCGTTGCGTCTTTCTTCTTAATCTCAAGCCTTGCCAGCAGCATAGCGGTCAACATTATGAGAAGAATAACCTCCCCGACCCCTTCCGACTTATTTATCCTCATCATTCAGTCACTGACAACTCAAAGCCTCCGGCGACAGATGCTCAATTCCGCGTTCTTTTGGTCACTAGGCCAGCACTCGTAGTCATGAAGCCATAGGTTTGTTGTCTTGTTGGTTTCAGTCGGGTATTTTATTTATGGTAGAGGATGCTCCCCGATGGTAATCGCTTTGAGGCTGCCTATGGGGTTTATAGATCGAGCCCCGAAGTTAAATGGGACAAATAAGCCCCGTAAAGTTATCGGAGATCGTCTTCTATCACAGTTGACTTACCACAAAAAAATTTGTTTGGACAAAACTGTGAAAAACTCGGCGGTCTCGATGGGATTCGAACCCACAACAGCCAGATAGAAGCTTGAGTACAACCAGCAACCTAGCCACTTGAACTACCAGGTCCCATTGCAAACCTTGAGTTCACCCACGTTTGGGTTAAGTTACGCATCCAGCCTACTGCAACGTATGAAATCCACCAAATCTGATACAGTAAGCTGACTGCCCAAGCTGGATTACCTAATTAATCCATCTAGAACCTACCAGGCTCGCAAGGTTGCTGGAAATATACTCCATAAGAAGTCGAGATGCAAGTATATGCAAATTATTTAGGATGGCTTTAATTTAAACTATTCTCGCTAACAAAGTTGAACGATATCATCAAACATAAGACATAGCTGAACATCGGGCTGATCATCCCATTGGCTTTTGCACCAACTAATGAAAACGGAGTTGCTGTGACCTTGAACGAGCAGGTTTACAGTCTAAACCGCCCCAGCTCGTGGCGCGATATCTTAAAAAATATGGCGTGATGTGGTCAGCCGACTGCCTTATGTGGTTCTATCATCTTTCATAGCAAAAAGCGCCAGCCGCTATCACTAAGCATGGCTTAGAGTTTGACTCACCTAAAAGGGCGAGTTCTGACCTAGGTGCAAAAGCATGGGGAAGTAAACGGTCCATGCGGAGGGACAGAAGGCGTTAACATAAAGTGTCAACTGCAAATAAATAGTGGAAGGCCGAAAATCGAATACAAGTCGAGACTGAATTGTAACTGTTGATAGCCCGAACCGTCTCCTAAGATTGCGTGTGATTCTAAGACCAGAGGGAGCTTTTACATGAAAAACCGAAGATCAATGCATTAATTTCATTAATCTTTCAAAAGAGCCGTTGGAAAGTTCCGGGGAAACAAACAACTAATAATGTCAACTGTCGGGGTAAAACAGTCCCTCCCAGAACAGGGAGTCAAGTTGCAATGGCTCGTACCCAATGCGAAATACGTGAATGCCATCACTGAAGCAGCGGCCGAGCCGCTCTCGTCGCGGTCCGCGACAACCTGGAGGATCAGCCCGTGTACGGTGCGCGTAGACGGACTGTTCAGTTTTGTTGACCACTGTGTTCGTGCCCAACTCATGTGTCTTAGCACTGTCTTGCCAGCGGAACAATTTTGTGAGGAGGGCGGAAGTGCGGTGGGTGCTATGCAAGTCTGTCTATTTGTACATAGCCCTCTAGTACCCTGTTCTGTACGCAGCACGCTCTGAAGCGAACGGTGGACACCATAGTTTGCGATCGTCAAACTGTAGTCGTCGTCGCATCTATCAATTAAGGGTTAGGCTCAAAACACACTTGTGCGTCGACAAAGTTTGTGCTTTGTTCATTGCATTTGCCGCTCGGTGAAATCGTCTTGGCAGTCAGGCGCGATAGGCAGAATTTTGCTTCCCTGCGTTTGTCTCAAAACACCAATTTGTTGGTTATCATCGGGGCTTAGTGCTCACTAGGAGGAAGGTGGGACCCACAGACGAATATCTTGGCTGTCAATTAAACTGTCAGGAAGGGAGAGCGTATTCAGACTTACCAGTCATGACTTCGTAAATTAATGAAAAAATCCGTTCATATCAGCCGCAGAATGAATTCCTTTGGGAGTTAAAAGGGAAAATCCATTCACTAGATACTCCGTAATTTGACCACTGAGTCACCGACTGAATTTCTATAAAACGAACGATTATTAATGAAGACCTTCGTTTGTAGTCCTCGGAGCAAACTAAAGCAATTCTTGAAATGTGTGTTAATTAAGAAATATTTTCCGCTTGATCATGAATCCATCCAAAAAAGCACTGTACATAATATTACGGCGGCCGGAAGCAAATTTATTTTAAGAAATGAGTAAGTGTCCAAACTTCGGATATTTGTATCAAATAAGAAAACCTAATCTGAAGGGGTACCTTAAATATGTCCATGCAAAGAACGAAACAAAATAATGCCAGGAAAAAGCACTTAGATTCAGATTGGTTTTATGAAGGGCAGTGCAGGCATACCTGTTTGATTAATCTAAATATTCACCAATAATTAGTGTTCTGCGTCGCATAGAAGCTTGCCATTGCCTCAATGTGTGATTGTGTTTCAAAATAATCCCTCGCATACCGATATAAATGTTCTGTTTCTCCATTATCCGAGATGTGGTTGTCTATGAAAAAGATGATTCCGCCTGTCAACGAAGATAGTAACGTCCTAAGAATAAACGATTTCGCAAAATCGCGTGTCGAGAGTCCAGTTGGTAAATAAGGTATTGGACTATGATTAACAGATGCAATCACAAGCATTCGCTTTTCTGGTGACACCGGAGTCAGCGGAGTTTCCGGACGTTCTTGAAATGTCAGGGAATATTCAGCGATTTTTTATGTACTCAATTACTAAAAACAATATGCTCCGTAATTTTTGTTTATAAAAACGTCCGGAATAACACTGCACTTTAAAGCTTTGGGCACATCACGGATTATCCGGACGTTTTTGTCTATCCAGACGGAGGTTCAGTTCATTTTTGCAGACTAAGCCAAATATCGAAATTAATTAGTAAGCAAAATAAATGTGGACAACGAATGCCTACAATGAATATGCTTATGATAAATTAGGAACCAGCTAAAATAATTTATTTCCGGGAAAAATTCCCTACCGGAATGTTTTATCGACGAGTGTACACGTTCTATATTATTTTTTAAAGTTCGGTTAGGAGAAATATTGGGCCACTTTGCCTCGTTATGCACTCGTACATATTGAGTTTGCACTTGTATAATATGACAGTCTGTACTCCACGGGAAAGAAGGGTTATCTTTATTCAGGAGATATTCTCGTTAAATTTACTTATTTTTATGCTTTTTTACTACCATGACCATTTAGATACTAAGATGCTACGCATGCTGTTAACATTCTGCGCTCTCCGTTTCCACGTTACGTATGAAAAGAAATTGGGCGGCAAAAAAGTATATGACCATTTGCACGGAAATTAAAGGAGCCATCTGACGGTAGGCCATCCTAAAGTCACTTATGAAATATTCGTATATTTCTGGAAAACAAAGGATAGCTACGAAAACGATTGTGTGCAGACATCGGTACTCCCTCTAAGAGCAAACCATGCACCCAAAAACTACAATGGTGCAATAAATCTGTTCATACGCGCACTCTCCTTTTTTCTTCAATGGTTCTTGTTTGTTAAAACCTTTGAAATAAAAGAGGTATTGGGAGCTCTTGCCCTCTCAGTTGTTTCTTAAAATTTTTTCCATGCAGATGAATGTGTGGATCCTAAACGTGGACTCACCCAAGCATGAAACCCCACCTCTGACTTAACTAAGTGTTCAATAAGTACGCACAAGATCGGTATAAAAAATTACTTTAATTAATCATTTCTTTAAGGAGTGCTTCGCATTGGCATTTCACCGTCGAGGGGTTTCGAAAAAGTAAAGACAGGGGGAATATTGGACCATTTCGCCTGTTCGTGCCCGTATGCAATTGCATATATTCTGCATTCCATAGACGAATCGTGTTGCGTTTACACAGGAAACACTTTTATCAACTTCAGTTGTTTCGATTATTCTTCCTTCGTCTATAAACACACAACACTGACCATGGGAATACCAAAGAGTTACTCAAAATTCTAGCGCTCTGTATGTTCCGTTTCTAAATTACTCAATAGTAGAAATTAAATGGAACAAAAGTATAATATAATTTGGCTGCAATGAATGTGCTCGTGATCAATCGAAAAGCCAGTTTTAAATAGTCATCCCTATGGTGACGTTTAACTGACGAATATCTACAAAATTAATTTTGGAAAGTAAAGTCAGGGGAAAATTGGACCGATATCCTGGTTCGCTTAATTGCAACATAGATACTGATAGTCTGTGCGTTGCAGATAAAAAAGATAGCATTTTGTCGTTTTTTCGGCGGCATTATCATTGATTTGACCCATTTCGATGTTGCGTTTTGAGAATATAAATATTTCAAAAAAGCGACCACATGAACACTGCTCAGACTGCCAAAGCTCCATCAATTCCGTAAAAATATTTTGCATTTTAAAAAGCTGAAAAGCACAAATAATATCCCAATACTTGCGCAAGAAATAAAATAGCTGATGGAACGGGGCATTTTGCAGTAAGAAAACACGCTAATTTCGATCTCACAGAACGACAGGTAGTCCTCGTTACCAGCTCAAAAGCCATTTTGAAAGGCATATATCATTTACAAAATGTGAGCCTCGGCATTCGTCGGCTGTAATCTAGTTATGCTCGACCAGAAGTTGCGAGGTTAACCGTATGCTCAGAAGCGATATACAGAGAATGAAATCAGGCAAAGTTGCAAAAGAAAGGAGAACTCTGCCGTAAATGACACGGCAGGCAAGAGAGGACGCAAAACGCACCCGAGAAACCAGCTGGCCAATCAGCGTAAGACGCATCATCAAACAAGCTCGATGCTGTTTACGCATACGCGTACGGCCCAACCAATAATCGGTCGGATTTTCGGGATTATAACCCGAGGGGGTCCTAGCACAAGAAGCACAAGTCAATCCACGCCCAACACGCCAGAAGGCCATAGTGTTCTCAAACCGTCATGAGTTCGCTGAATACAGCCAGATT
Source organism: Spirometra erinaceieuropaei (assembly GCA_902702965.1). Lineage (NCBI taxonomy): Eukaryota > Metazoa > Platyhelminthes > Cestoda > Diphyllobothriidea > Diphyllobothriidae > Spirometra > Spirometra erinaceieuropaei. The sequence continues at coordinate 75,679 of CACRXP010001051.1, read as the reverse complement.
TAACCGGCTGGATATCGTACACCCAGTCTCTGCCGAATAGGTTGGTCCTGTGATGTGCCTTCCGCCACTCACATCCACCCATCGGGATACAAAAAGGAGCCCCTGTCAGCACTGACTCAAACACATTCGGTCGGCTAAATTTAGGGGTCAAGTGTCTCAGCGCTTAAACGTTGGGCCATTCTTCAAGTACAGCTTTACTCACGGTGTCCTCTTAGTCAGCGAAACGGGTGTGGTGAGACTTGTGTGAGAACACCCCATAACTAGGTTTTATTTCTGGAGCCTCCCAGGCACGTCGGGTTCTCCAGGGCAGCGCAAGTTAGGGTAATATTCAGTCTAAGTTATTTTTAAATGCACCCGCTCATTGGAGGTGTCGATCATACAAAAACCCCGCCGACGTGATATCAGAGAGAGAGAATAAGGCAGGAATTAGGCTGGTAGAAGTATCACCCATGATGTGGCAAATTTTCACGCGGCAGCGAATGTCTGGTGAGTGTCCAAAAACAGTCCACAGTCTTCTGGATCTTGGCTTATTATAGAAACGCTATGAATATGGGAGCTATGTAGATTAGAGAGGTGGGGAGACCAAAGTTGTCCACGTCTTCCTCGGAGTCCGTGAAGTCCATATGATAGAATATCAGCACAGCCTATTGCAAGCTGTTAAGCCGAGATTCCCCAGGGATCTCTGCTCTGCAAAAAATCACAATCTAAACTGACCAACTTACTTAAGTGTCGACACATGCGATGAAGCGAGATGCTGGAGGTGTTTGAGAACTTCACTCCTCGGACTGCTCGGAAATGTCCTTGAAGCCATCATCAGCACCAGATAGAGCTTGAATGCAAAGTTGACAGGGTTTGCCACCCCGCGGCCGTATAACATGGATGAAGTAAATCGCGAAATATGTGGGAATCGTAAGCAGTACCTTATCAATCACACACGGATCAAAATGAATCGGGCGATTTATTTTAAAAAGATGAGGAAGCGGTACTGACATGAGAAGGCTAACGACGTAGTTAAGCCAAACTTATTAAGTTGTCAACTTTTTCAATTTTCTGCTGCCTGTTGGATAGAAGTCCATCTAAAATCCGGCATTCTGACGTAGCTGAGCTATGCTGGGATTGTGTTGCATGATAATCATTATTACAACCTCACCTAAGCAATCCCTCCTAATTGCGAACCCATTTCGGGAATTGGGTTAACATTTCTGTAGATGATCCGGCACGCTTGAATGTCGGGATAAAGAAGCAGAGTGGACCAGAACAGCCGACAGCCTGCTAAAGTGTTAACCAAAATACTGAAATGACTTTCCGAAAAGAACAGATTATTTAAGTAGGGCTGCAGTACTAATTATCGCGCAGTACAGTCAAAATTTATATCATTCCACATAGGAGGACGGCATTAGAACGTGCTTCTTGTCGGTCATTTGCAAAAACGGTATTTAGTAAAAAATACCTACTTAATTAATACGAGATTTTCCGATTGATTGTCGATTTCCCTATAGATTCGAACATGATTTACAACAAGCAAACACAAAACTAATCTCTCTCCCGTGTTCACTTGGTAGCAAATTACGTGTTCCTTAAACTTCATACTTTGAGAAAATGTAACACTCGTTCGTAAAAGATCGTTTCTTTTCCTGAACAATGTCAAACCAGACCTGCCGCTGCACTTGCACTCGGGGATTCCTAATCACAAGTTGTATATTTACCCTGTAAGAAAACTCACATAATCTATTGAGATGTCATATGCGATTCATACAGATATGGAGTGGTCATTCTGCGGTCATGTGTTCTTAATCTGTTGCTTAAAATGGTAAGCGACTTTATCTGTCTTTAGTAAGACGGTTGGATTCAGAAACAATTGCTCAGTTAGCAAGTTCTCACACCTTTGGCTCCAAACCTGATGAAAATAAACGTCCGCAAAAATGAGAGGACCTTCATTAATGATTTATTCATTGAAAAAGGGCCTTCTCTGAGTAGTATCTCAACGAGCATCAGTGTACTTTTTAATCTTCTTTATTAAAGCCTGGGAACTATAACACCATTTTGAACATTAAAGCACTTGCTTGATATATATGTATCAACCAGGAACGGCGGCAGAAGATACGGGTTGATAAATATTATCTTAAGCTGTTTTCGGTAAAGCAGGTATTACGAACGCTTTACTTGACCCAGAAGTAAAAATTTTTAAAACTATCGGGTACGTTGATAGGCTTTACTCGGAAGGTCTAATGCATTCAGTCGTTTTTGTAGCTTTACTGAGTTTGGCAGGCTTGTGCAAATAATCCCTGAGAGAATCCAAATATCCTGCTGCCGAGCGGAGCGTTTAAATTACTTGGACATTGTCGATAATTAACTCATTGACCAGCTCCCCTTGTGCGTACTACAGTGATTATTAGAGAGCATATAGAATTATCATCATTTAAATGGACCTTTGAAAGTTGTTTTGCTCATGCTA
>CACRXP010001051.1:49372-61516 GCA_902702965.1 Spirometra erinaceieuropaei | reverse complement strand
TCACGGGAGCATGCCGCTACCACTGAGGAGCGGCGGGGGGAGAGGTTGCAGGTCCTAATGCTTTGGATGGAACACACATGTCTGTAATCGCTGACCCTCGGTTGATGAAAGCGATGAGATGGCAGACTAAAGGGGGATGGATATAGGATCTAGTTTCGAAACTGCTTTCGGTCTTCGGATGATTCCGTCATTTACCAAGGCTTGGATACGCTGGATCGTGTCAGACTTGGGCTGACGCCATGGTGTCCAGGAGAGGCTGAAGTCGGGGCGAGATATCCATTTCCAAATTTCCCATAATGCTGAGGGACCAGCCCTCTTCTTCACTTAGACACTACATCCTTTTAACTCCCACTCTGTTGGCTAGTGGTTTGGTCTTCTCGAGACCGAAGGACGGGTAATGGAAGCGAAAAAGAGGGTGGGGGAAGTCCCAACGACCAGTCGTGGTTACTTTATTTTGAGGGTAACCATGAGCGAACTCTCGGTTTGAAACTGCTAGATGAACGCTGACTGACAAGTTACGGGACTCGCTCGCACCGATGTGCTTTTGACGCTCGATCCAGGGTTCTACCGGCTGTCGCATAGCGGCTAGTATTATATTCGGAAGTTGATTGCCAACAAAGACAAGGGAGACTAGAGTGGCCATTTCTGGCTTATCAGTCGTCGTTGGCCAGCCATACCCAACCTCGAGGTGTTAAAATCCCGAGGGTCGAGCTCACGACCTTTTGGTTTAGAAGCCCAACACCCTATTCACTGAACCACGGGCTTGTCATCTTTTCGGTTTCCGTCGGCTGAGACAGCCTTAATATTTGAGTCCCAGTCAGTGGAGAAGCGAAGATCCCCACTATGACCACTGCAATCCGAACTATGAACCTCACGTGAAAAGTGGTGGTTCTCGAGCTCACCTGATCAGAGGGCCGAGATCGTGTGTCGACAGGGCAACGGGCTCGTGGCCCAGTGGTTAGAGGCGCGAGTTCGAGCCTCGAGTGTTCTATACTTCGGGGTTGGGTATGACGGGTTGACGACGGTTAATAAGCCAGAAATGGCCATTCCAGTCTCCTTTGTCATTGTCGGTATCGACAATCTGGGGTGGAAATATTTTCCCACCAGATGCTCCCGCGGGCAGTTTCACGACGAAAAACAGTCAATAATCCGGACTGACTGACGGCAAATAGGCCGAAAAGGACTATCCTAGTACCCATTGTCTTTACTGTCATGATTTCCCAGGGACGGGAGGACGAGATTGCATTTCTTCTTCCACTAGCTGCTACTCGTCAGGCATTTCAGTTCGAACCATGAACGTGAATTACTCAAGAGAGCTGTTGGAGTGATTCTGGAGTCTACGTTTGAGATCGTATTGGATACCATACAGCATAACTGGACGACCAGACAAAGGCCGAAACTACCCAGGCTCCGATAGTCTGTTAAAATAACCAGCGTAACAGGGAATCCACTTTCAACACCACAATCGGGCGGTACACCTCTATACCGGGACGGACGCATCCAGAAAGGCAAACACATATTGTTCTACTTTTTAGATTTTGCCCTAATAACGGATGATTTTCTTCTGCCAAGGAAACAAGTTAACTAAAGTAGTATGTAAGTACTGTTGGCCAAAGATTAAGACCTACTTGAATTTTGCCTAACAAATCAGAAGAGGCAAAGCTATCTGTACTCACCGGCTTCTTGGAAGTCAGGGTCCACGTGTAAAGCCTCCCTCGGGGACTTTGATCAATATCTTGTCCGACAGATCACTTTTAGACTGACGCGAGTGAATCGGTGATTCGTCAAATGCAGCAAATGAGACAGTGAACGAGAGATAAGAGAAGGATGATCGCCGGTTTTCTTGGTGGCAGGGGCAGGCAAGCCTTGTGAGGGGGGGGGGAGGGAGCAGACAAAGGGAGGCGTCTATAGTCGCACACCCACACACACCTGTACCCACCCCCTTCTTCTTACGATAAGGCGTCAGTCCGGTTGTTCACTGCCCCAACTGCATCCTTATTGGTCGCAGCCGTCGGCTGTACGCACGTGTTTGAGCGCGCGTCTGACTGCACACGCGCGTCAGATAATCAATCAGAACGCCGCTTGGGCGGACACTCATCACTGCTCGGCCAATTAGAACGCGATGGTAGGATGTGGCCGACTGGCGGACAGCGTTTCTCCGCACTTCAACTTCCGACACGACGCTTGTGAGAGAAGAGAGAGGGAGAGAGAGAGAAAGGGAGAACCGACGCGGAGGGTTACGATAGCAGCAGGAACATGAACGGCAAAACAGGTCGACAGATGGCATCGCCACGTCCGGCAATTCACAGTTCGGGTACCTTTTTGTGACCATCGGGTCAAAAACAGCCCTACTCGAAACCGCCCTGCTCGAAAACATGTCGACTTAGTCCACCGAGCAAGACGCCAAAAACTGGAACAAAGCATCCCAAAGTAGTCAGTCAGTTTGTTTTTTTACTAAGGAGTTTAGCGGCAGTTGGGGAAGCGGAGGAGGTGGCGGCGATTCGAATTCTCCTATTTGATCTTTTGTGCGTAAACGACAGCTTCGGTAGCAGTCTGTTTCCGGTAAGAATGAGCCTACATGGGGCTTACAGAACAGGACAAAATAAGCCGAAAATTCAGTTATGAGTAAATCCGGAAAGCGCAGATGCAGTCCAGTTTATCATGTACAACGTTATAAGAAAGCCTCAAAAAATCTCAAATTTCCCCGAGATGGGCAATGGCTTTGAGGAAACTCTTGTAACAAACGAGTTTTTCGTCATTCTTGTTATTGCTAGGAATTTAAATCTTAAAGGCCTTTCGTAGGCCAAAATGAAACACATTTGCTGATAGCAGACAGTACCTCGTAAACACACACATGTCCTTGACTTACCAACGACTAACCTGTCGCCAAGAAAGTTTCGTTCGCCTTGTGCCTGTTTAGGTATAGACGACAATGGGACCGGACTACAGTTGTCAGTGTCCTCCGAACTATCAGAACTAACTTCTGCTTAGGCTATAAGTTTGTGGCCAATCGAAAGAAGGGATTTCGCCAAGGCTATCGCTGTTGTTTAAGACCACATACACTTATCCGTGGAGGTGAGAAAAGCTATCGGCTGCCAGCTGGCGTGAGGGAACAGGACTACGTAAGGCAGGGCTCGAGAGAGAGCACATAAGGCACAATGGGACGAGTGAGTTCCATAGCACGACCGGGGAATGTCCTTCTACTACATATATTTATATATTGGTAGAGGGGCGCTCACAGATCGTTCTTACGGAATTCACTCGTCCTCTTGTGCTTTACGAGCTCTCTCTCGAGCCCAACCGGCAGCCGAACAGCGGCGCATGATGAAGGCAGAATGGTGTTACCGACAAAGACAAGGGAGATTGGTGTGGCCATTTCCGGCTTACTAGCCGTCGTCAGCTAATCATATCCAACCTCGAAGTGCGGAACGCCTGTTGGTTAGAAGTCGAATGCCTCTAACCCAGGCTTCCAAGAAGCCGGTATGTACAGATAACATTGGCTTGTCTGATCTCTTGGGCAGAATTAAAATAGGTCTTAATCTGTGGCTAACAGTACTTACACGCTACTTAAGTTAACTTGTAGAAATTGCAGGCCGACATGGTAGAGCCAAGTTTTCCCGTCAGTTGGCAATCCTCCAAGCCACGACTAACAGCTTTTCGTGATAAATCCATGCACATCTAATTTACTGTCCCCTCCAGTGACTTATCCGAATGGACCGACTCCTCATGATGGCGGGTACGATAGTTGGCACGACGTACGGTCTCTGCCCACACGTTCAACCGTCGCATCTGACAACGTCCACCGTGTGCTCCATAGCAAGGTGGAGAAGGCACCTACTGCACTCCCTCTTTCCTACCTACTCACGGTGTCAAAACATAACAAAGAAAACCGGGGGCAGGTAGGGCACAGGTGGATGGCGCGGTCAAGCCCGCGCATTGGCGTTCCACTTCCCAACCCTGATTCACAACAAACACTTGACCCAGATTTTGACCAACGACAACAACAACAACAGAAAGGACGTAGACGACTGGGCAGCCATGCATACGACCTGTATACTCGATGGAAACGCGAGCGCATCTACCGCCGCACACAAGCGACTACATCACGGCGGGTGGGCCTAACGTGTGGACATATACTACCGAATGAGGGGTGATGTATTAGCGATCGTTGTCGCGTTTACCTATGTGACCTGTGCAGTGGAGAGCCACTGCCACCGAAATAGTCGCCCACGCCGGAAACAGGACAGGCCGATAATTGACTGAATCCTGGGCCTCGGATGAGAACTCAGTCAATCGATTTATCGATCTGACGTCGGCGGATATAGCTCGGCGTAGTTACCTCCAGTCTTGCGCCGTCGGCCGATGATTGGCCTAAATGCCCTATAACTGTCGCTTGCTCTGTTGCTGCTACCATCTCTGACGATGGGCTCCTGCATGAGTCCAAAAGCTCAGGACAATAAATAAAATGTTCCGGCGCTCGAAACATCTTCTTCTTCTTCTTCTTCTTCTTCTTCTTCTTCTTCTTCTTCTTCTTCTTCTTCTTCTTCTTCTTCTTCTTCTTCTTCTTCTTCTTCTTCTTCTTCTTCTTCTTCTTCTTCTTCTTCTTCTTCTTCTTCTTCTTCTTCTTTTTCTTCTTCTTCTTCTTCTTTTTTTCTTCTTCTTCTTCAAGTAGTGGAGAGCCTAGCTATGGCTCTTCTTTCCTACTCTAATGGATTTGCAGATGGTCGAAATAGGTGGATAAATAATCGTAAGGCGCGGTCAGAGAGTTTAATATTCGTCGCTAAATCTGCTCTCTTGAGGATTGGCCCACAGTCCTGACGGCGTCCGCATACTGAGTGCTACAAAGGTCTCCAACAAGCTTGGACAGAGACGGGAAGTGGAGGGATTGTCTGATTATGACGCTTTTTTGTGCAGGCGTGGGCTGACATTACGGTGAATCCGAAGGTGTCCCCGGTGGCCAATTCCCACCCTGAAAGTGCATTAACAGAGTTTGAGCGTTGACCCATCTATCGGATTGGCTTCGAAGACAATCGTTCGGCATGTCTATCGGTACTGTTCAAAAACTGCCCAAGACTTTTGCCTGATCTGGGATCCTTTGGGGGGATCTTCAAAGCATTCTTGTAGGATCGATTGTCTGCACCTTATCCGCGACTGCCTGTAGCCGCGATTCGCTTCGGCTCGTACTTGTCAACCATTCTTGCGATATGACCGTTTCATTGTATTTCGATCTGCTTCAGATGCTCAGCACGCCAGTCGACTCTAGAATCAGCATGTACGGAGTCTATTCCTACCAGTCCACTTTTAACATTCCCATAAAACAGCTTAGATGGAGGTGGTTAAGTCGTCTCGCTTGGTTTTGGTAGATTGCTTAAGTCTCCGCGTTGTAAAGCACAGTTGGCGGACTGACAGTCCTATATATCCTGCACATCCTACTGGTGTATATGCCACGAACATTCCAGACCGGATGTTATAACTTGTCACAGATCCGAGTAACATAACGTCCAGAGAAGCTAATCAGCCTACCACTGAAAGACGACTTATGCTATGGTGGGTTTGGCTTACTATGTGGTCAGCGCCGGTTGATTTGAGAAGTCTCATCGGAGGTAAGAACACAAAACAGCAAAAATTGGCCCTGTCTTCGGGAAGGACAGTCCTAGTTTTAGACGGGAATAATTAGCCCACCGGCTGACGACACAAGTTAGACCTACCTGAGCATATCCGAAATAGACGGACTCGGCGAATAGGCCTTGGACCTATACGGGCTACTAGAGCATTTTTATGTTCAGAACTGGCAGGGCATCAAGCAGTATAAAGCTATTATTTATGTTCATGGATATATTCCTTAAATCGTGAACAAGAGCAAGAAGTACATATCGAGTTGGGGGGGAGGGGGTGTGAAAAATGTCTATTTAGACGTTAGTGGACGTTGAACGCGGTTTCACCGAAAGGAACATGAAGCCCTATACACGCTAATAGGCCTAGTCAGTCGATGATTGACCTAAATGCCCTATAACTGTCGCTTTTTCTGCGGCTGCTACAATCTCCGACGATGGACTCCTGCACGAGTTCAAGAGCTCAGAACAATAAAAAAAATGGGCAGCGGTATGGAGAAGGACCCCACTTTACTGTCGGTGGACTGAGGATCGTGTCATACGTGATTGGTGATAAGGGGAGCTTTATGAGTGGGACATCACACCAGACAGTAAGCTGACAAAGTGCAGGAAAACACAGAAATCGTTTGGGTTTCTACCGAAAGACTCATCGTACGCTTTCGTAAGATAACGGAAATCAGCGTGGTAATTAAAAATGAACAACAAATAAAGGAGTTTGAGTGATGGTTTGAAGTCATGATAGGGGATTTTTATTGGCAATGTAATGTCTGCAAAGGCCTGCGAATGGATGCCAAGATAAAAGCCCATATGACGCGAACCACAGTCTGCCGTCAGTTGCCACAAAATGTTCCGGTGCTTGACTCCTCTTCTTCTTCTTCTTCTTCTTCTTCTTCTTCTTCTTTTTCTCTATAGGCTTAATCACTGTCCCCAGGAAGGGTGATCAATAACAGCGGATTTTAGACAAATTCAGCTGTTTTATTCGAAAATCTTACGAAGAAAAATATACAGTTATTTTCAAACAATATCTCATTAAATGCCATTTGAAATTCGCAAGTGTGCTTTCCGTTTCAGAAGACTGTTTTAGTAGGGTTGTTACACTAATTGTCAAAAATATCTGTTTATACGTTATTGAACGTTGTACGCCGTTTCACCAAAAGGAACATGAAGCCCGATACACGCTAATGGGCCTAGTGCAAGATAAGGACTTTGATGGAGTTTCCATCAGCAATTTATTGGCTTTAATTCTAGTTGAAAGCGAAGTGGTAGATTGGCCAACCCAGTACTTATTTAAGACTTAGAACACGGAGAAGGTTCCACTATGGAAAGAAAACTTTTATAACGTAATTACGGGGAAGGAATTTTCAACTGTACCTAGTAGGCACTCTCCACAGGAGTCTTTCATTTATTCCGAGTGACAGAATTAGAGCAATAAAATGTGTGAATAAATAGAAACGGAGTAAGCTGAAGCAAACATTCCGTTGCCTGGATTAATGACTAGGTTAGTGTTTACGTATAAAAGCACATAAGATTTACATGCAGGCAAAATAGCATTATCGAGAAAGACAAGGGAGACTGGAATGGCCATTTCTGGCTCATTAGCCGTCGTCAGCCCGTCATACCCAACCCTGAAGTGTGCACCGCCTGGGGCTCGATTTACATGGGTCGATAGTACAGTTTACTGTCGTGCTATCTCAATATATACTACTGGCTGCCTGTTGGCATTTTATGAATATTACGCGGTTATTCCGCTGCGGCTGATGAACTTTGGCCAAAATATTCATATGGAAATTCAGTCTGAACATATAGGTTTCAAACAGACTGAGATGCTACCAGTTAGCGATTAATTTCTGAGGAAATAAAAAAGCCGCAATGGCACAATCTGTGGTACAGTGTAACGTCCCACGAACTGTGTAGAGTTGTCTGAGTGAAGTGACACTTCCCGGGCGGGCCTAGGACGGTGATGGTGTGACCGCACGTTTTTGAAAATGGCTGGTGTCCTTCCCTCTCTCTCTACCACCAACTCCCTTCCCACAACTCGCCGTAACGCTCGATCCCCTCTCCCTCCCTCCCTCTATCCCTCTCCATCTCTGCCCATTATACCTTTATGCCTACCTAACATTCCCTCTTCCCTTTCGTGTGGATGAGTATTTTTATGTGCTAACAGCTCTATTCAGATCGGTCCTAGCCAGGATCTATTTCCGGAACTTCGCTGACTCGGTGTGTACACACAGTGCTATCCTCGGCGTCCTCGCCTGCTATGACGCACAAATTTAGTACTTTTGTAACATGCTTTTTACTATCATTTATTATTTTTTTCGTCGGCAAGTTCATGTGTACTAACTTCCCATAATTTCCTGTGACGTGCTTTTTATACTAAAAAGGCCGAGAGGTGGTTATGTAGCCTCACCTGATGGGTTAGGAGTAAGGGTTAGGGCGACTATTCCTCAACCACTCAAAGTACAACCGCACATTCCCACTGGCTTTTCTTTTGCATACAACTACTTGACCTCGTCACCTGTGCGTTCCCCGGTCCCACTGATGGGAGTGCCTACACTCCCAAAAACAAGAGCCAACCAATCACTGGAGTCCACGAGCGTTTTCTCCATGTGCGCTGTCAGCTTAATCGTGGCACCTCTCCATTGGCTATTACCCTCGAGCCTGCTCGATCCGAGTATTCGAATTATCGACCAGGCCGTCTAGAATGTTGTTCTCGAAGTGCATTGGGCCGAATGCAGGCGAACCCCAGTAGGATGTTATAAATACGCGTGAATCCCCCCCCTTCAGACTTGACTTGCTGTCTCTAATACACTTTTTCGTGGCCGGTCGTGTTCTCCTTCTCTGCTGCTTAGGTATTGGGGGCAAGATTCGAGTGCGCATGCGCTCCACGTGAATTCTAAGTACCAGGGCGGTTCACAACACCCACCGGTCCCGTGTTACAGGTGGCTGGGGTTCTTTATTTCAGGTGGGGCTACATAACCACACCTGGCCTAAAAAAGGCTTCATTTTCATAGAACATTTGGCAGGGAGATACGAATCTGGCCTAGAGCCTCGACCTCTAATCTTACCTCCGAATTGTTTGCTTACCGGCGTCCCTGGCGTTGGCATCACTAAGGGCACAAGTGAATGCGCGTTTGATTATTGGCAAATCGATCGAACGAGGCTCTGACTTTCGCGACAGCGCTCCGGCATGCCATCTCCTGCCCGTCCGCGCTTCTCCGTGCAACTGATCGTTGTCCCTTTGCCATACCCTTTTCATTGACCCCTGTCCATCAACTCTTTTGTGCTATCTTGGGCTTGTGCTTTCATTAAGCAAATTATAAACGTTAAAGCCTATTATGGCTGAGAGAGATGCTGTGTTAGAAGTGAATACGTAGACAAGGTAGTCTGGGACTGGGGATCTGAGCACGCCAGGGCGGATGAGGGTTTCGTATCCACCGTTGATGACTGCCACCGCATTGGCATCTCGCCACTGCTTTCATGCAACACAGGATTGATTACCTTCTTTCCACTTCCATGATAGCAAACTATATCGGGTAGATATCTATTTAGTGAGATTCATCTATCGCCTGGATATCTATTTTGTCGCCCTCATATATATCTATTAGATATCGATTAATCGAGACACTCTGTTGACGACGAAAATGGGGATAAATACAGTACGCTTGAAATCGTTTGCTTAAGTCAATACCCTTTTCTACTCCCAATTCGTTCTTATTCGTATGTTCTAGTCCCCCCCCCCCAACCCTCTTCCCAGAGGTACTTTGGAGATGGTTATTGTGGAATAATTATATTTAAAAGTAAAATAGGTAGATATGTACACTGTTTTGTTGAGTCCCTTCCGTGATTACGGTGTCGACGGAGGCCGGCAATCAGTAAACGGTCCTGGAGTGTTGTCTACAAGTCAGAATTAGTTCTTGATAAACGGCAATCAATTTACCACTGGGTTCTCTGTTAAGTTGAGTCTTCTGTTTTCTCTGGAAGTAGCTGTCCAGCTACCTTTTCAGCCGCTTGATAAAAGGAGACTCAAGGTCTGATAACCATGTGCTGAAGACCTCCGAATATCATGGTGTCTGTATGCAATGACAGACATACTAACTACAATCTCATACAGTTTGAATCCGCTGAGGCTTTCTTTTGTCTTCCTTCCTTTGAAATCGACATTCATACTAATTTCCTCGTCGAAGTCATCGACATTTTGTCCACCTAGGCATGTAATGTAGGAAGTCAAACGCAAGAGGGACTTATAAATTTGGTAGCATACCGGTTGGTTCCGGAAGTTATTGTCCAGAAGTTGGACATGAAGCTGACTAAACTCAGTCGCCGAACGCAACTGTTGAGTTAACGGGTTCCGCGGCAGCTGGGAAGCAACCTGGACGGAAGTGTCTGTCCGCCCGAGGATCATGGTTTCTAACCACAGTTGACGCCCCATAACCTTCCGGGGGCTCTCCATGACGATATCTATTTTGGACGACAGTGCTCCAGTGTGCTTAAATATCAGAAGCAATATACGCTCTTGATCGCTAGCTGGTGGCACTTTTGAAGAATAAGTTCAAGGAAAAGTGGGATGGTTTCAGAAGAGCCGTCAGCGTTCTCCTGTGGCTCCTGAAAGGTGTAACGGCGCTATTTTCCACGAATTACTGGCGATTAAATGCCTTCACCTTCAAGCAGGTAGGGCGCCGCATCTATTGTGGGCGTTCATTGTCTGGCAGGTAGTTGACTTGTTGGTAGTTTGCTCATGATAATATCTACAAACGCACAGGAAAGAAGGCGAATTAAGTGTTAGCATAACGACCGCTTCTTCCCTGCAGTTCCCGCAAACCACTCACTACATTAACTGTGCGTTTGTAGGGTTCACGAGCACTGTTTGCATTGGCGAAAGGACAATAAGCGGCTTTCTTAAATCTCTAAATAATTTAAATCAATACACAGACATACTTAGTGAAGTCTATCGGTAAAGGTGAGTGGATTATCGTGTTATCTTCGTCGGCCTTATAAGGCCTAATAGCAATGAGTTACGAATATGATCTGAATCGGACACGATTCGTACCCATAGTTTCGACCGACCGGAAGCGAATCGAATACGTCCTTGCCAATTGGCAAGGACGTTTCGCTTAAGCGAAACGGTGGCGAATCGACTCCGACCGTTCGTTAATCAAAATTTGCACTTAAGTGTAGAGCCCGTTGGATAGTCAAAATAATCAGTTGATCCTCTGCATTTAGTTTACCCAAGTGTAATGAGACGGTTTTTGAACTTGTGGTTTAGAAGCCCAAGTGAAAGCGCCTTTAGGTCTTCAAATGCAAAATTTAAATCAATAAATGCGTACTTGCTGCGACAATTTTCCCAGAGTGTCAGTCCCTCGGTGATGTGGACACATGCAAAGGAACTATATATAATTCAAAGTAAAGTAGTGGGTTGGTCAACCATTCTTTGCATTATTTCCTGTAACATATGAAAACATATGCTTTCATATTAAAAAAACTGCCACTTGTAATTTTATTCTATCCTACGTTTTCCGTCATAAAAGTGATGTGTGATGTAGTTTGGCCTATTATAGACATTATTTAGGTAATTTTTTTATTGTAGAAAATCGTTTTCCGAATGTAAAAAGCATTACAATATCCACAAGCGTGTTGGCACCCCCACTGGTCCTTATCGACAACCCTGAGAACCGAAGACAGCCGAGTTCTGCTTATAATAATGTATCGTACTGAGGTCTGAAAGGTACATCAAAAATCAAGACCGCGGAAATACGGGCTCAGCCGGGATTTGAACCCGGGACCTCTCGCACCCAAAGCGAGAATCATACCCCTAGACCACTGAGCCACGCTCCTGCCGCTACTAGTTAAATTATGTAGTCCAAATTAGGTTACGCCTACTCCTGAAACGACAGGCGACCTCCGTGGAAACGAATGACGGTCTGCTCAAGACAGTACCAAGACTTAATATCGGTCGCACTCCGCTGCCAGCTTCTGGGATTGCAGGCTGTCCATTGTTTGACTGCACAAGGTGCCTTCGTCGGCACTTCATTTTTGTGAATGAATGTTCGTACATCACGCCAGTAGGTGAATGCTACGTCTACCTAACAATTAACTAAAGTTAGGAATCCTTCTCTGATTATTCCCGTGTGCAAGAGATTGAGTTAGCCTGATATAGATGAGAGACATGTGAAACTCAGACACGACTTTTTATAGTCAGAAAAAAACCTCATTTTTGGGCGTTACCACCCTCAACAGAACTAAATAGTATCCTCGCAGCTGACACATGTGAGTCATGATTTTTCGTTTATTGAACGTTTTCAAGACAGGCCTATGCAGCTCTCCTGTCTTATAACGCTCAGCCTCCCGACGGACCCTAGACTGTAGGATCCACAAAGGCTGGCAGAGTGTGGTTTCTGCGGCGGACACCAAGTCCCCCTCCATCGCCACCCTTATTTCAAATTTCGTTGGTCCTTCGGCACCCACCAGACCCCAGGTGTCGGAACCTCCGAGGCTTTTGATCTGCTCATCTTGACCGACCAAGTGACGCGGAGTT
>CACRXP010001051.1:33974-49248 GCA_902702965.1 Spirometra erinaceieuropaei | reverse complement strand
ACAACCGCGAGTCCCTCTGTTGGAGAATGACGCAGAGCTTTTGGAGGGATGCGGGGGGAGGCGCAGGGGAGCAGGGAGCCCCTTCAGTGTCCACCTTGGTGCTGTAACAAATTGCGTTTGTTGTCGCCAGACCAGACCCTCCTCAACGTCCTTCGCCCGGCGCCGCCCAAAAGTAGGAGAGGGGCTGGGGAAGTTGAAATTAACGAAAAATTACGCGTGTGCCAGTGTGCTGGCCGAAGTTGGCTGGGAATTTATTGTTAAATTAGTTGGCGGAAACTGCACTCCGTTGCCGGGGGGTTACCAGGGCCTGTCTGTGGGTCCAACATAGTGAAGATGATCGGTACACATAAGTTTGTCTGTCTAAAGGCTATCGGAGTCTCACATAAAGTTACTTACTATGGTGAATGCGTGTAGATCTACCGTTTGAGTACATGCAACCAAGGGAAAATAAATGGGGGTTGTGTTTTTCACCTTCGACAACTCTTAGGGACCACCTCGAGGGAACGGTAGTTCAAACTATACAGAACGGAGACCAGGTTTACTAGACAGGTCGCTGAACTGCCGCCGAAAAACTGGACCAGGAATATTTTACGACATTCTGCTTAGTCCGGCTAGTTACATAAAGAAAAGAGAAGTGGGTCATGCGGGATGAATCGAACTGGCATGTGTCTGTTTGAAAAAGCAGAGGGCAGACAGAGTAGGTGACTTTCAGTGATGCTATAACTCTCTGAGGGACAGTTGTTGTTATCCTCCTCCTCTTCCCGGCCGGATGCGCGCGCGACACGGTCACCGCAGCTTGACTTTGCGCAGACCAGGTGTCCGTGTTCACAGGCCTGGCGGCCAACTGACGTGCTCATGCTGGATGCGAGAGCACATGAGAGCGAGACGGTAGGCCGTTTATCGGACGCAGCAACCATGTTCTGTGACGATGGGCCTTACTCCATCTTTCCACCTAGCTCCCACGGAACCTCACTATTGACGATGGACCATTATTGGCGGATAGGGGACTGGCACAGTGACGGACTAAGCAGCGTCAACAGAAGCGAAGAGACAAGTCTTGAAGAAGGAGACATGATCGCTGGGACAAGAGTTTTATTAGACTGGCGTTTCGGATTCCTGCTCGAATCGATCATCAGAGACAACAGCAGATACGGGTGATTCATGCACAAGGAGCTGCAGTATTTATAGGATGCAGTCGTCATGCTACCGCATACCTATGAACACATTCAAATTCGACGAGGCCGAAATTTTCGCAAGAGGTGATAACCGCGTGAGCCGGGAGCCATTTGAATCATGGTTTACTGGCCCCCAGTCCATTAACAAGTGCAATGAACTTCCCGTTCCATACTCTGCTGAGACTTCGCCTAGGCGGAGTAATAGCCACGCGGGGCGCGCACAGGTGAACGCGTTTCGCAACACTGGGGTCGGTGCGTCAGATGGTCGAGCAATCATCACACCAACATCCAACCATCAAACAATCACCACACGAAGTGCAACGATCCCCGATGAATGGGGGAGCCGTGAATGCTCATAGGCATGTGGATGCATGGCGACTGCATCCTATAAATACTGCAGCCCATTGTGCATGAACCTCCCGTATCTGCTTTTGCCTCTGATGATGGGTTCGAGCAGAAATCCGAAACGTCAGGCTAATAAAGCTCTTGTCCCAGCAATCGTATCTCCTTCTTCAGGACTAAGCAGTCCTGTTCCCTATTAGGAGCGTCTCGTAACGCCCCCGCGAGCTCGGATTCCACTCGAGCAGAACATGGAGGTCTGGTAAGACCCTCGTTAAGAGGACTGAGCTTCCTATCAGCTGGCATCCTTCCAAGTCAGGGTTCTTAAGATGCTGGAGGTTATTTATTGGATTATGCTGAGGGTGAGTTCCTGAGTGACGTAATCACCCTTCAGGCTTCCCTCCTGCCCCGGCAATAGGAGAAATGCAAGTCTATTAGAAATTTGACTGAACGTTGTGTGCACCCTGTCCTCCTGAACGAAACCCAATCGAAAAGTCGTCTCACAGCCCCTTCGGCTTAAACGACAACATCTGCTCCATAGGGACGAACTTCACTGATAAAGAATAGAATGCTACTATCGACAAAGACAAGGGAAACTGGAATGGCCATTTCTGTCTTATTAGCCGTCGTCAGCCAGTCATACCCAACCCCAAAGTGTGGCACACCCGAGGCTCGAACTCGCGATCTGTTTGTTGGAAGCCTACGCCTCTAACCACTGAGCCACGAGCCTGTTGCCCTTTCGGTTTTGGTCTGGAATATACAATGACAGGGTCGCGAGTTCGAGCCTCGGGTGTTCGACACTTTGCGATTGGGTATGACTGGCTGACGACGTCTAATAAGCCAGGAATGGCCATTCCAGTCTCCCTTGTCTTTGTCGGTAATAACATACTGCCTATATCATGCGCCACTATGCGGCTGTTGGTTGGGCTTGAGAGAGAGCCCACAAGGCACAACGGAACGAGTGAATTCCGTAAGAACGATCGGTGAGCGCCCCCCACCATTGATAAAGAGTACTTGGCAAGATCTGGTTATGTAGCCCCACCTGATGGACACAATACTGTTGGGGTTTGGATTAGGGTTAGGGGTTAGAGTTAGGTGGCAGGATTAGGGTGAGGACAACTATTTCTCAACCACTCAAAATACAACCGCGCATTCCCAATGGCTTTTCTTTTGCATACAACTACTTGGCCTCGTCGCCTGTGCGTCCCCCGACCGCACCTGTAAAAACCCCTATTACCGCCGGTCCTGTATTACAGATGGCTGGGGTTTGTTTACTTCAGGTGGAGCTACATAACCACATCTGAACCCTGTATTTGAATTGGAGTATGATCAGAATACTGGAACGGGATCATATCCCATAATCAAGACTTAGTCGGAACAACGGAATATGTGATCAAAAGTAGTGACTGAGCGGATAATCGGTGCTACTATAGCGTGATTCCTACCACCGGTTTTCTGCCGTAGCACGTCTCGTGCACTAATCGATACCGATCAAAAATCAAAATCAGGTTAAAAATATGTTGTTAACATTGAAAAAATTAACCTCGCATTAAATAACAACATTTAAGAAGCAAATACTTCTTTAGTATCGCACAGGATTGCCACAAAGTGGTATTTGTCACTTCTCAAAACACGCCAGCAGTGTTCGTCCAAGTGCCCCTGTGGAACTCTATGATTTTTCTACAAAATCTCCATCGTGCTGTCTAGTCAAGTCCTCTTAATTTGTTGGATGTGCGCAACTGCAAGCAGATCAACGTAATTGTCTTGGGGATTAACGGTTTCGTGATATTGTCCAGTGTCATTAGGTCATGGATAGACTGAATATTGGTCAGAATGTATTATTGAACCAGCTTCCACTTAGTATTCAGTGATAATGCTACATCTCGGTTGTGTATGTAGGAGTACCTAGCATCGGTACCCTGACATAATCCAAAGTCCCAGGACCACCAATATGTGAGCCGTGGTTTCGATAACTCTATGCTGCGGTCGCCATTGTCTTTTTCGACAGGTGCACCTCAACCTAGGAGACGGCGACGATTATACTTACGGCTCTCGGCAAATCTAGCCTGATCGATCTGTACTGGGTGTTCCGGTGTTCCAGTGATTTGTGGAAATCACTGTCTGCACAATTGCCAATGAACATGATGTTTTTATCATTGTAGACTGTGCATCAGGCTGCTACTGCTCAGGTTTTATTCGCCTGACGTTTCGGATTTCTGGCTGAACTCATAATCAGTGACAATAGCAGATACAGGTGCTTAATGTACAAGGGACTGCAGTTCTTATAGGAGGCAGTCGCCATACGACCGCACACCTATGTAAATTCACTGTTCACCCCCTTCAATGGGAATTGTTGCACTTGGTGTGATGATTGTTCGATGTCCGACATTCGTGCCGTTAATGGCTGCAATTTCATCACGAGAGTTGGATGTTTGCGTGATGATTGCTCGACCATCTGACGCACTGACCCTGGTGTTGGGAAAAGTGTTCACCTGTGCGCTCCCCGTGTGGCTAGGTACTCCGTACAGGCGAAGCCTCAGACCCGAATATGGAAGCGGGAAGTCAGTACACTTGTTAATAAATACGACTCCGGTAGTCTTCATTTTGACTCGGTAGACTAACGAAATCAACACGTCTTGTGGTTGACTACAGACCGGACAAGATGCCTGTTTAGCCGTTATTTCCAAATCTCCCCTGCGACATTCAAGACCTCTGCATGCCACTGACACATAACCGGGACGATGTGCCGGCGAGAGATTGATGCATCACAAGTCCTCATCACCTGAATTAACTTTGCGCTCAAATTCCCGCCCATATGGGAGATAGTACCAACCGAAAAGGATGGAGTAATTCCTGCTTCACATTGAATGTGTATGTGCTCAGCCAGCTCAACCCCGTCCTTGGAGAGGTCATGTTCGAGGAGACTATTCAGTAGCTTCACGAGTTATTTTTATCGCAGGCTTGCATGGAACAACTGACAGTTATTTCGAGGGTCTCTGCTGACGATTTCAAGACAGACAGGTATGCTTGCCGTTTATTTGTAAATATTTATCAAGTCGAGTCCAATGATATCTGTTGATCGATGTGAAAGCATTTGGTTGAGGACGCTGGGTTTCTCGCCGACGCCCTGAGTTGCTACCCTAAAGAGGCCATAGAACCAATGTGTTTGCAGACGGTCACATGAGATTTGCACGACTTATTAGCCTGATTACTGTCTAATCAGTCCTAGAATCAATAAGATTTTGTTTAGGGTACTGATTTAGGCGAGGTAGACTGAAATGACCGTTTCTAGTCTATAAGACATCATCAGACGGGCGCACAAAGTCTCACCTTTTGAAGCACTTGGTGTTCGAACCCAGGGTCTTTGTTCATTGTAGCGAACGCTCTGCTATTGAGCCACGGTCCTGTTCTATTCCTAGTGTCATTTTTCCTCAGGATTCGCTGAAGTCCATCCGCATGATGGGAAACAAGTTCCAACCCGAGAAAGACTTGACTAATTTACGTCAAATGCGCCATTTATTGTGGTACATGATCCGAGCCAAGGACGCAAGGCAGCGACCGTTTAGATTCGGTGAGTTTGAGGGTCGATTGCGCTTCATCGTGTTAGTGGTCAGTTTAGCCCATTCAGATAAGAAGGGGCGAAAACTCGCCCGCGGCTCCGTACCTGTAGTGGTGTCGACAATCCAGGCGTCAGGGAGTTCTGAGAAGCTCCATGCTCACTGAAAACCGGAAGACTGCAGCTGCGTCAGGCAGCGACATAAGATCGACGAAACACGGGTGTCTGGGCTTTTAGCTAATACCTGTGTTTCTAGTACGGTAAATCATTGCACATATCTATACTACTGGCTGCCTGTCGGCGGTTTGTGAAGATTAAGCGGTTATTCCGCAGTAGCTGATGGATTTCAGATCAAATATTCATATCAAAATTTGGAGCGTACCTGATTAGGCCCGTTTCGAAAAATTTACTTCAAGTTCGCGCATTAATTTCCTCGGAAATTAAACAGGACAAGTTAAAACTGGAGTTCATATACCAGAAAACACACGGGGAAAGCTGGGGGACCCACTGACGGGTCGAACCTCTCGCAGCTGCGTCAGGCAGCGGCATAAGATCGGCGAAACACACGTGTCTGGGCATTTAGCTAATACCTGTGTTGTTATTACGGTAAATCATTGCACAGAACTGTATTTAATGTCAGCGTTGGCACACAAATCAAAGCATTTGTCCGAAAAAATCAAGGATAAGAAGAAGGTGAGTGGATTGGGAGGGGCTGCAAAAGTCCTTACGTACCACCGAAGGTACTCAAGGAGATATTGCTGTCTGGGATGTGAATCGTAATGTCATCTAACGAGATGTTCTGATTTCTCGAGAGGGAGCCAAATGTGTCCTTTATACCTCATATTTTACCATCGTTCACAGTGTGAAGGATCTTGGCTGAATGCCAGAAGGAACACGGAGCGAGAGAGAGAGGGAGGCATGAGAAAACTTGCGTAACGGCAATCTAACATGATAGTAGCGCTGAAAAAGGATTCAGACGCGTGAGGGTCTTTTTGAATTTCATGCAGAATCTCTGGCAGGAGTCCTCGCCTTGTCTGGGGCGTCAGAGTGCGCGCAACGACTGCCGTAAATACTGTAATGGCGTTTCTTGAAACAGTGATGGATTTCTTTTTGTCTGGTTCACTGACACGGCCTTCGCCGCGGACTACGAGAAGAACTGCAGTGCGGCCTTCAGCTTTCCCACTTGAAACTAAATCAGAGTGCTCTCACCGTCGACTTCAGAATCGTTGATATGACTGGATGTGAGTTGAAGGCGAGATAGACGAATATTATTCAAGGGAATCCCAGCTGACGTGAAGGTCACTTCTACTTCGGGCAGGGACGAGCGCAGGCGGAAGAGATCATTGAAGTGGAACGCATGTATAACTTGTTTTAGTTCACAAACACCAATGTCTCTGTCAAAACTCGATTAAAATCGGAGTGGCGTTCACGGAGCTATCCGGATTTCATGGTCTTACGCGCTGGATCACACACTGACGGTCAATTACAAAACTGTGCGGGTTATAGACAAATGGCAGGAACATTGAAATGAGCACTTGCAATTTTTTTGCCGCCGAGAAGGCAGTCAAACCCGAATTGCAGGCCGGAGGCCCTGAGACTTGAATTCGGGCTCAGGTGACCAGCTGGTCCCATCGCTTGAATCTCGACTTGCACGTGCAGTCAGTAGCGTTCATTGACCTTTCCTTTTTTGCTGACGTAATGAATCCAAATTCAGATTTTGGTCCCCCCATATGAGGTCGGCTGTTGTCGACTGATGACGGTAAACGAGCCGGAGACGAAACCTCAAGTTCTCTGTCAGTTTTGACAATGCTCCCCCAAGTCCGACTCTTCTTGGCTCCAATGAGTGGATAAGAAGTTTACCCTTCAAAGATGCTTGTAACTTACAGATTAAGTATCGACGTTTTCTGGCGAGGGGTGTCAGGATGTGTTAGGGGTTGGTCCGCCGAGTGAACTAGGAAATTACTTATAACACAGTAAAGAAACATCTTTAAAGGTGAATCTCGGTCTGTTTCTTGTTTGTTTAGTCAGGTAAACTCTGGGCAGGCTCATGGTTCCGGATTAACACGGCTGACTTGATCACATCTCATGGTCGACAACTGGGATGATCTGGATATAACTTTTGCGCCGATTCGCTACTCTATCAAGCATGTCTAGAAGCAGACAATGGGTTTCTTGCTAAAAAATAACTGAAATTAGCTCTCATTCGTTATAACAGTCTTAAAGTCTGGGTAAGAATCTATTCGATGACATCATATCAATGAGTAATAATCACCTGAACCATTTTAGCTGTAGACCGTGGAAAAAGTAGAGATCGTTCTTTCCTTTTTACAGACCGTTTTCAGCCGGCTATGCACAAGTTCAGGTGCGGAATATCCAATCGTTTTATGTGGAGCTATGTGGAGTTCTACTACCTTGGAAGACAGACACCAGTTCGTTCCTTCGTGATTAGACATGGTGAAGTAGACTGGTCATTCGAAATGTTCGCGTCGTAGTCGGGAAGGTAACTGTAATTCTTTAGTTCTGCAGTTCGTTCATCTAAAGACAACTGATGCGATCGCTTCTTCTTCTTCTTCTTCTTCTTCTTCTTCTTCTTCTTCTTCTTCTTCTTCTTCTTTCTTCCTCTTATTCTTGTTCTTACTACTACTACTACTACTACTACTACTACTACTACTACTACTACTACTACTACTACTACTACTACTACTACTACTACTACTACTACTACTAATACCTCCTCGCTCTCCTACTTCAATGCATTCTGTTAGCCTGTAGGCTAGACCTCAAGAAGGTTCTCCAGTTAAAAATAACTGAAATTAAGCCTCATTCGTCAGAACAGTCTTAAAGTCTGGATGTGTTCAATGACGTCGTGTCAGCGAGCAGTAATCGCCAGAATTATTTCGGCTGGGAACCTCGGGAAAGTAGGGATCGTTCTTTCCTTTTCACTGGCTACTTTCAACTGAACATGCAGGTGCGGCATGTCCAACTATTCCATATGAGGCTACATGGAGTTCGATCACCTAGGAGGGCCGACACCAGTTCATTCCCTCGTGATTATACATGGTGAGCTAGACGGGGCATTCGAAATGCTGGCGTCGTAGTAGAGAAGGTAACTGTGGCCCTGCAGCTCGGCAGTTCATTCATCCAGAGACTCTCGACGCAATTGCTTTTCTTCTTCTTCTTCTTCTTCTTCTTCGTCTTCTTCTTCTTCTTCTTCTTCTTCTACTACTACTACTACTACTACTACTACTACTACTACTACTACCACCACCATCATCATCATCATCATCATCAACAACAACAACAACAACAACATCTCCTCCTCTTCCTCCTCCTCCTCCTCCTCCTCCTCCTCCTTCTTCTTCTTCTTCTTCTTCTACATCCCCCGTCCTGCTACTTAGATGGATTTTGCTAGTCTATAGAATGGACCTCCAAGAATCAGGTTTTCGTAGGAAGACTTGAGTGCGGAAACCTTCACCAACAAAGGGATGGTACAAAGTGAGAGTTAAAGGAAGCAGATAACCGACAGCACTCACTTTAGGACGGCGGCAGGGGGGGGGGAGGGTGGGAGGTTAACAGAAAGGGAGGTGAAATGAATAGTTGGCTGGCAAGGTAATCTCATGGGTAGAACTCACATCCTCCCCTTTTTCGTCTGCGATGCGGTCAGGTGCAAGAGGTTAGGGCGATGTGGGGGGGGGGGCGGGGGTAGAGAATGAACCTAATTTGATTAAACAGTTCAGTGAACAGGAGGGCGTGACTGCATGTCCAAATGACAGACTAACTGGCATGGGATAAGACCGAGGAGGATACGTCTGATCCTATCAGCTTAGGCAACGAATCCGTTTCCTATCAGTTATCGCATCGAAAAGACATCACTGGCAGGGACAGTGTGGATTCGAATGCCTTTCGAGAGTGCGGCTTAAAAGTCGAACGACTCAGAAGGTCAGTAAAGGCAGGGGTCGTTGGATTTTTCACAGGCAGGCTGTAGAAGTGATACCGCCGGTTAAAAAGCAGGAGTTGATTCGGTTGATTAGACACGAGCCCTTTTATCATCATCCAGTAAACCAATGTTTAAACCCGAAGTACATTGAGTTGCTTTTATTGCATACAACCATTTCTTAACAGGGAGCGCAAATGTATGTTAGAACCTAAACGAACTGTGTCTTTTTGTAGGCTCCCGGGTTAGACAATTATGTTGCACTAAGAGGTGTGCCATAGGAAAATTTTGAGTTTCAGGGGGTTTGGACGGGTCTCTCACAAACAAAAACTGCTTTAGCCGAAGCGTCAGCTTATGTTCAGACAATGTCGAACGGTTTTATGCATGCAAAGATGTAAAATGCTGGTTTACTCTTTCCTTAAAAATGCAAACATTATTGGGACATGACTTTTATCGTCATTGTTCGTTCTAAAAGTCGGGTAACACAACGGCCGGAGTGCCAGCCAAGTTAATACCTATATTTAGAGGACAGTATAAACCTTCCCGTCTTCTTCTATTCAATTACCTGGGCCGCGCGTATTCCCTATCATTCGTGATATATATATATATATATATATATATATGCATATAGTCCAGTGGATACTGGCAAGGACCCTTGAGCCGCGAGGCGCAAGGGGGCGAGCATGTTCTGTAACCTGATCGGCTGACGACCTTCTCGCGGTTATGAACAAGTGTGTGGCATGTTTTTGTACCGTCTGTTTTCATACTGCTGACTGCCATGATTTAGTTAGAAGCGACGAGAAGGATGATGGCGTTATCTGTGGTTCTATCTGCGACGCATTAAAACACACTAATCGGCGGAATGACAGTAGCAGTGACCACTGTAATAGCAAAGTTGATGTCAGAAGTCGTGGGCGAAATATTCGAACCCTGAAGACAACGCTTTGGTTAATTAAATTAACGCCTACGTTGCTGAGCCCGCGGATGGGAGAGCAATCACGGCAGATGCTTTTCATGCAGGCAGGCTCCATCGGTGGAGGGGTGAGCGACGTGGCAGACATGAGGGATCATACGCCGCTTGCTCCACGTCCGTCACAACCATTGCACACCCCCTTTCTCCCCCTTGGAGACTGAAAGGAGGGAGAGGGAAACGCAAGGATGCCTGAAGCACGACCTTATGGGTTCGCCCAGGAGGGAGATGAGGGTGGGGCGACGACTAGGTGAATGTGCTATTGCGTTGAACATCTGTTCACTTTCGAGGCGCGTCGAAGTGCCCTGCCGAATTTGAGGTACAGATGGGCATTTGAGTCCTTCAAGAAGCGACCATGGTGGTTTTTGTCCTTCCTTCCACATAAGATCGTAAACCATTCTTCGCAGACGGTATCCAGTATTCCCAGCAGGCGTCATTGCCACTAAAACCACTCCACGACGTATTTCGCTCTGCAGTCAGAGCAGATGAATGGACGTCAGCCAGTGGTTACTCCGTATATACATGGGCCCCAGTAAGTTTTGCTTTGTTGCTTATATTACTACTGCTGCCGCTACTAATATCACTGCTGTGATTACAGTTACCACCATTCTGTTAACTACTGCGATTTCGCCAGTCAGCTCTCTAAAATGATTAACTAAGAGTCCGGCTCTATAATCGGTAGGATGGCCGGCCTCCACATCTAACAGTACTGTTGTTGTCGATGTAATGTCATGACTGACTTTGCAGTTTTTCCTGCCTTATAGAAAATCTAGGCAAATTTGAAGAAAAAGATGGGCTCATCGGAACGGGTTTATTTAGATGTTGACGTTTCGGAGAGCTTGGTCGGCTCTCCATTGCCAAAGCGTAAAGTGCACTTAATCGACCTGAAATCCCAAGTGGTATGTCGTGTTGGTCGGCCTCGTGCTTTTTGTCTGCGTGCTTAGTGAGTCACCACCTCGTCGGGGGAGGTGATAGAACCTTTGTCGGGTTGTCGGTCTGGCGGTTCTTGTTTTTCCGCACCGAGTAAACTCGTTGTCGGGCTGTCTCTGCATGGTCTTCTTAAGTCTGTTGTGGTTGTTTGGTCCTGAGCTCTATGATTGTGATGACGTCGAACTTTGTGAGCTGCGGGAAGGTCCAGATGCCTGTTGATGGCGTGGGCATCGGAGTACCACGCCTCGAGAGTTAGCCGTTCTGCTTTTGTGTTGTCCCGGCCCAAGATGGTAGTTCTCTGGAGATCGGAATTATGCCCAGTGTCTCCAAAGTGTGCTGTTAGTTGAGAGTTAGGGTCCACCCTCCGAGTGACTGATTTATGCTCTTGTAGACGACTCTGCAATTTCCGCCCGGTTTCTCCCATACAGTTGCAGTTGCCCTCATTGTAATTTATTTTGTAGATGACTGCTGAGGTTTCAGCGGGTGGCAATGGGTCCTTAGGTTGCATCAGACGGTTTCAAAATGCTGCCTGCTGTCGATGGGCTATGCCTACTCTGGCGGGTTGTATCCGTCAAGACGCCGCCTCGGAGATCCCTTTAACTTGCGTAATGGCCCTCCAGACTTCAGGTTGCTGCTCACTTTGCCGTCGTCTTTGCTCTCGGCGTCTGATTCTCTCAATAAAATGTCTGGGATAACCACTGGCTGCAAATCGGCTCTGAAGGTACAATCGTTCGGCTCTTTTATCTTCTGGCGTGCTGCAGTGTGTTTCGACCCTTTGGAATAGACAAAGGACACAGCTACAGTGTGTGATCGATCTCATGAAATGTTGGCTGAAATTCTTAAATGCGTTTTCGACTAGGAAGGATAACTCAGGCGCAGATTTAATACTGATTTAGGCAAGAACGGCAGGATTTATTGGCACCAAAAAATTTCGCGACTGCTCTTCAGCTGCTTCCTGTCGCTTCATAAGAGGGATAACGAGTGAGAACAATACAACAGATTTGAATTCATGCAGAAAATCGATGCAGAAACAGCAAGGTTAGGGTTTTGGGCAAAGTTGGTGCCAATACATCCTGCCGTTCTTGCCTACTTCAGCTTCGTACCGGGGACAAAATGCTTCAAATTTTTAATACTGATTATCTTGCGGCATAATCCTATAATATTTCGGACTCGGCAGAATGTCACCTTTTGAATGCACTGCTTTTCAATCTCCTGTAGAAAAGTTACTCGGTGAAAAATGACTACTTAAGTGGAATTATTTTTCCCATTGATTGTCGATAGTCTTGCAAATTCAAACATATTTTATAGAAACCCCAAACAAAAATATGCTTCCTTTCATTCGTTCGACAGGGACTCACGTCATCTTTATATTTTATACTCGAAGAAGGAGTATAATTAGGTTTTAAAAAAGTTTTCTAATTCCCAAACAATTTGGAGCCTGATCAGTCGTTGCATTAGCGCTTAGGGATTTCAGTCTACAAGGTGCATGCGTTCCGCGTAAAAAAGATCGTGTATTCTTCTATCCATTAAAAAGCTATCATATAGAGTCTATAAAGTTTTGCAATAGATGCGAACTATGTTCTACATTTAACAAGGAACAGTGGTAAACGGACAGGTACGATGCTATATGGATGGACCTTGCGCGGTCTTAAAATATCGCATAAATAGAAACTTTCTTAAAACCTAATTATACTCCTTCTTCGAGTATAAAATATAAAGATGACGTGATTCTCTATCGAACGACTGTAAAAAAGCACATTTATTTGGGGTTTCTATAAAATATATTTGAATTTGCAAGACCATCGAAAATCAACGGGAAAAATATCGAGAACAGTCTCTACAGGAGATTGAAGAGCAGTGAATTCCAAAGCCGACATCCTGGCGAGTCTGACATATTATAGGATTATGCCGCAAGATAATCAGCATTACAACCGCGCCTGAGAAATCCTCCCTAATCGGCAAAAATTGAATACTTAAGTAGCATGCATTTTTCACATTTATTTTCTATGGCCTTATATATTCAAATATCTTTTGTAGAAAACATGCACAAAAATACGCTTGCTTCTACTCAGGTGGTAGGAAATCGCATGGTCTTCACATTTTATACCCGAAAAAAGTACATTTTTTGGATTTGTAAAAGTTTCCCAATTTCTGAATAATTTTGAGTCAGATCAGAGGGTTCAGTAGCGTTTAAATATTTCAGTCAAGAGAGTGCATACTTTTCGCTGGAGGAAAATCATATATTCCTCTATGCCTTTAAAAAGACAACATATCGAGTTCATAAAATCTTGCAATGGATGCAGACTATGTCGTACATTTCATGAGGAGCATTGATAAACGGACATGTACGATGCTGTGGGAATGGAGATCGCACGATTTTAAGAATCTCATAATAAGAGCCTTTTTTAAAACCGAAAGATAACCTTTCGTAGGGTATAACATGTAAAGGAAATGTCATTTCCCACCAAAGGAGTAAAAGAAAGCATATTTTATGCAGGTTTTCTATAAGATATATTTGAATATATAAGACCACCGAAAATCAATGTGAGAAATACATGCTAATTAAGTAGTAGGTTTTTTCCGAGTGTGGTTTCTGTAGAAGGGCGAAAAGCAGTGTATTCAAAAGCCGACATCCTGGCGAGTCTGAAATATTATAGGATTATGCCGCATATTAATCAGTATTACAATCCCACCTTAGTAATCCTTCCAAATCGAAAACGCATTTCAGAATTTTGGCCAGCATTTCGTGAGATCGGTCACTCACTGTAAATCATTTCTACCACATCTTCGGATCATGTTGCACGATAATTAATATTACAACTCTACCTAAATATTATTTTCTAATTTAAAACGCGTTTCAGAACTTCAGTTAATATTTTACTAGTTACGTCAGATACTGTATCTATGGTCTTTAAACAGGTACACCGTGCCTAAGGTCTTCGAGTTTGAGATTGACCGAAGTTTATTTGTCATTTTTCAAGGTGAAATCGAGCTTTCCGCAGGCAGTTCTTTATACCTGAGATGTCTATTGATTTAAGACATGATTGACATCTTAAGTCAATTCAACAGGCTTAAACCCATCCAAAGTGGACTTACACTTGTCTACGCAGCAGTTGGAATGTTTGGAGATTTGGTTTGTCACTTTAAACTGCTCGAAATAGCAATGTCATTCGACCAGGAAAAAGGCGTGACCTAGGATGGGCGCGCACTGCGGACGTCTCGAATATCGATAGGCAAATATAACTTGTGATTCGACTGGTTTAAGAGCTGCAGTAGGTGGGCTAACTCATGAAATGTCAACCGAAATTCAGAAATGCGTTTTCGTTTCGAAAAGATGAACGTATTAGGGTTGTAAAACTAATCATCCTGTAGCATAATCCTATAAAGCTCCAGTTACCTCAGGCTGCCGGCTTTCGAAATAACTTATTTACTACTGCATGCAAGAACTACACTCTGCAAAAAATGACTGCATAAATAGCATGACTTTTTCTCATTGATTTTCGATGCCTTTAAAAATTCAATTATATTTCATGGAAAACATGCATAACAATATTCTTTCTTTACTTATTCGGTAGAAAATCACCGAAGGATGATATTCGGTTTTCAAAAACGTTTCCAGTCCCCGAATAATTCTGAACCCGACCTGCTGTTATACTTGCATTCAGGATTCCAAAACTACAAGCTGTATATTTTCCGTGTACGGAAAACCACATATTTCTCTACGGTATTAAGAGGAGATCATATGGAGTTCATAAAATTAAGCAGCGGTTTGAGCAATATTGTTAACTTTACAAGCCACATTCGTAAATGTAGATACATGGCGTTTTATGAACGGCCATTTTCACCCTATTAGAAAATCTCACAATTAGAAACTTTTTTGAGGCCAAATTATACTCCTCCTTCGAGTACAAAATTGAAAGAATCGTAATTTTCGAATAAATAAAAAAATGAATATTTTTTATGCATTTTTTATGAAATATAAATTGAACTGTTAAGGGCATCGAAGATCGATAAAAAAATTGTATGCCACTTTAGTAGTCATTTTTGCAGAGTATAGACCTTGCATGTAGTCGAAATAAGTTCGTTCGAAAGAAGGCACCCTGAAGTAACTGGATCATTATAGAATTATGCTGGACGATGCTTATTGTTACAACCATGCTTGATAAATTTTTTCGAAACGAGAACGTATTTCGACATTTCGGCCGACATTTCATGAGTTAGCCCACCTACTCTACTGTCCAACGCTGGATTGTGCACGCCTGCTGGCAGGTTCGGTAGGCTACACTTATTGTGCAGATGGCAGGGTTACGTAAATCCATTTTTCTCCGCTCGTCACGTCTTGTTCGTCCTCCTTCAACAGATCAGATATC
>CACRXP010001051.1:0-21645 GCA_902702965.1 Spirometra erinaceieuropaei | reverse complement strand
TAGAACACCGGACCATAGCCTGTTTGTTTATGGTATTGTCCCATTTGCAACATCCACTTCCGGTGCATCAAAGTTCGCTAAATCGGTAGTAATTGCTAGTATTGTATTAAATTTCTTGTAGAATTTAATCAACCACTCAAAATTGAGATTTCTACTGGAAAGCGAACAACTAACTTCACAGTAAACTGGGTGAATTCAGGAGACTGGCATTCAAGTGTCTGTGTGAGTGAAATGCCAATCCGATGCCTACTTTTGGTGCTGTTATCTCTGCCAGTTCCTATTTTGTCATCGAAGTAGAAGCTCGAAGTTTTTAATCATATCCGACCAATGGTTCTGGCAACGTGTCATATTGTTTCATTAATAATGTCGCTTTGCAGCCAACGTCCGGCTTATAACTACCAGTCGAAGAGCTGATGCCAGATTACTGAGGACGGATGCAGAACTATCGCGCTTCGTACGTGAAGCGTCAACGATGACAAGCTGAACTCCAGCAGGTCACTTTTGCCGTCGTCGTCCTAGCCTTTCTCCCCTCCTCCTAATCCCATCATCTTCTTACAAACTATACTGCATTTCCCTCTTCTCTCCCACCAGTGACGTAACCAAATCCACAAATTTTCCGCGTAAGTCTTGTGCTTCTAAGAGGTCTACTCCCAATGGCCAGTTCTCCACCAACTAAGCTGTTTCGACAGCCGCCCTAGTTATACGGAATTTGGTTATAAAAAACGACCCCACCCCCCCCCCTCCATATCCCCTTCTCATTAGCCTTTTATTGGCTCAACAGATTCAGGAAATATGTCCCAACACAACAGTTTGTATTCCGGTGGCTGGGGCAGAAGGATTATCCCATCCAGTCGTACCTCTAAGACGCTGTGGGTCATATAGAATGCTTGCCAGTGAACACTACTCATTCAGCGTACTTCCCCTTCCGCTTTCTCGGGCGTAAGTGCACAAATCTTGTCGACTGGTGAAGAGAGCCAGGAAGCTGGCTGTTTCGTCCCCCTTCCCCCACCTTTCCGTCATGGTCTAACGACAAGAGACAACAGCGACAACGGCTATAATAGTATAGTGTCCATAATTAGTCACATTTCGATTCTTTTGTTCTCTTTGCCGGATCCACAAGACCGAGTTCAGGGGCGGCGGCGGAGATGGGGTTAGCTACCGAGATTTAAAACCCACAGCATATGGCAGAGGTTGTTCAGACAGCTTGTGGTGCCGGGAGCAACTTTCGGCGGGGAGGGGGGGAGGGGATGGCAAAGATAATGGTTTGTTCTCGTCGTCTCTGGCACGCGTGCGTGCGTGCGTGCTTGCAGTGAGGACGCCACTTATTTCACAGTAGTGTACGTCCGGTTGAGCCGTTGTGGCCCGGTGATCCGTCGACCCGCTTCTCCTCCCCCCTACCCATTAGTCCTCCCCCCCCCCCCAACCTCCGAGACCCCCCACTGACCACGTGGGGCCCCAGGCGACGTTTAGGTGAGCCCAAATAGGGGGGGGGAGGTCGACTGCCGCACAGGTAAGAGCGACAGAGACCGCGATGGGAACGCTATGCCCACCTGTAGCGTGACAAGGAAGGTGGGAGCGGACAAGGGTGCGAGACGGCGGCTGGAGGGCAATCGAACAAATTTCTGTGCTTGTCTAGAACCAAGACGTCGTTGTGCGGAGCGGAACTACCCACGAAGGAGTGGATGGAGGCAAAATTTAGAGCTTCAGGTGTATGTATAAGTGAGGAAGAAGGATGGTCGAGCACCGGAGCAGTCCGTTTATTAAGTGAAGAAGAAGAGGTTTCGAGCACCGGAACGCTTTATTTATTGTCATGAGCTTTCGGGCTCGTGCGGGAGTCCATCGTCAGAGATAGTAGCAGCAAAAGAACAAGCGACAGTTATAGGGCATTTAGGCCAATCACCGACCGACGGCGAAAGACTGGAGGTGACTGCGCCGGCGCCAGATCGATAAATCAATTGACTGAGTTCTCATTCGAAGCCCAGGCTTCAATCAGTCACCTCCAGTCTTGCGCCGTCTGTCGATGATTGGCCTAAATGCCCTATAACTGTCGCTTGTTCTGTTGCTGCTACTATCTCTGACTATGGACTCCCGCATGAGCCCGAAAGCTCAGGACAATAAACAAAATGTTCCGGTGCTCGAAACCTCTTCTTCTTCTTCTTCTTCACTTATGAATACACCTGGAACTCGAAATTTCGCCTTCATCAGTCCGTTTATTGTTCGAGCCCTCAAACTCGGCAACGGTAGGGAGAAGGACCCCGCTTAGCTGTCGACAGACTGTGGATCATGTCACATTGGTTTTATCTTGGCATCCACTTTTTGGCCGTTGCAGACATTACACTGCCAACAACGATTACCTCCCACGAGCTCAAACCACTACTCAAACTCCGTTATTTTTTGATAATTTGTTTTTTGTCTATTTCCTCAATTGACGCTCTCGTTTCCATTGCCATAGGAAAGCGCACGGTAAGACTTTCGGCAAAAATAGAAAGATTTCTGTGTTTTTTTGCAGTTCGTCAGCTTACTGTCTGGCGTGCCGCCCCACCCGTAAAACCCACATTACCATTAATCCCATATGACACGATCCACAGTCTACCGGCAGTTAAGTGGGACCCTTCACCCTACCGTCAGAGATAGTGGCAACAACAGAGCGAGCGGCAATTATGGGGCGTGCTAACCAGTCATCGATCGATTGTTCGAGACTGCAGATGACTGCGGGGAGCTCTATATATCGGCGCCACATGGGTAAATCGATTGACTGAGTCCTCATCCGTGGCCCAGGCTTCAGTCAATTCTTGGCCTCTTTTGTCGTCCGCGTGGGCGGTGGTCTTGGCGCCTGCAAAATTAAACTATTGACCATTCGTAGGTGTGGGCAGACAATTGTGATAAGTTATTGCCTCGTCGCACAACCAGCTTATATTCGTGTATGCGCGATCCGAGCATGCGTCCGGCCTGACCAGTGTAGTTACAAGGACAAGTTTTGCACGGAATGCGGTACACTAGCCCCAGATTACCCCTTGGCACTTAGCCGGACTTTAACTGCCATGACCTCTCTGCGCATGGTGGCTTTGGGCCGATGGGAAATTCGGACACCTAGTTCCGTGCCAACGCGTTCGGTCGCTTCTGACACGTCCTTAATGTATGGCGAAGAATGTCATTTCCTTGATGGTGTTGTCGTTTGTGTCCTCTGGGGGTGATCGCATAAGCATTGGCATTGAAACTCATTCGAATAGGCATTCCGCGCAAATTGGTCGTGGATATTTCGGGTTTCGTGCGCTTTTATTTCCGGTCTTCTGCAATAAATCCAGATCTGCTTGCAGGGCGTCTTCGTACAGCTTCGTTTGTGAGCCACCGGTTGGTTTCTGAGAAGACTGAGAAGCTGTGTGGTGTTCGCTGCCTTCCCGTAAACCGTCGTTTTAAGTTCGCCGTCAAAGTTTCGTTTGTGTTTCGTCTTTTTTTGCACATCCCTTCCCCAAGGACGTCTCCGTGGCTGGACTCACGTGCTAATCCCCACAGCCCATCCAGGTTGTTTCTTCTTCTTCTTTTTCTCAGGAGCACGTGATCTGGAAGATGACGGCAGGGGGGGGGGTGTGGGTGTATCCGTCCCGTATTCCGGCCACAGAGAAGACAAGAGCGATATTCGTGAGGATTAAGTGTTCCGTGTAAGTTTTGAGAATGGACAGCCGCCTGTCGATGTGAACGAGGGTTGGAACGGTCGCTCTCACGCTGGTGACGTGGTTTTGGCCCAAACGCGCATTAAACTCCCCAAAATGCTGAGTGAATTCACCATCAGCGTAGAGCGGACGCATGTTCCCGCGTTCTTCTTAATGTGGTCGCAGCCGATCATTCATCACAGAATGTGGCAAAACGTTTATCAGAGGACGACAGTCATAGTGGTGAGTCCGTCTATCGAGTCCTCCACGGAAGTCTACTTGAATCCTGACAGTTCCCCGACTTTGGTTGAATGTTACTCCTCCGCAGCAGTGGTTTCACTGAAGGAGACTGTGTTAATTTGGCAGCAGACGAGTTTGGTGGTTGATGAGCGCTATTCTTCTCTCCGGTTGACTGGCAGTTGGGTTGTCTAACGGATAATGGATATTACATACTGATAGAGCAACTTTGCACATTGTAACAGAAGTGGGGTCTGATGGCTCAACTATAAACATGACGACCGTCATTTGAGATCACATAGACTGCGTCTCGCAGACGAGGAGCGAGAGAGGTGAATTAATGTTGCTAACAACATGCAGACAGGGATACGCGAAATAGGGAGCTGCTTGAATCAACTGCTTCCCATTAGTGAGAAATCAGAGTGAACTAGCCGGGGTCGCGTTTATGCAGAACTACGACCAGGAATTCCAGCAACTCAATCAGTAGGCGACTTGAAGAGTGATGTTGGAGATGAGCTCGCCGACTGCTGCGGTGAAGATGACTCGCGCAGCGTCAATCTCACTCGTTCTTCCGCGGCGAGACTGTGTCCAGTGACATGCACATATGCATCCTTACACTCGTGATTGACTTCGAAAGCATATAAGAAAAATGAGCTACTTAAACGTACCTGACTGCCAACTGGGGATAACACGAACCTCACAAATCAGGGCCGGTGGACAGAAGTTTGAAACAGACAAACGGTTTCATCAGCAGACACCCGAAACCTATGAACGGAGCTGTTGGATAATCGTGGTGAAAATAAAAACATCTAGAAATATTGTCGCGATGTACCACTAAACAACTACGACAACATGTCACACTTCTTGCCCGTATACAATATTACAAGAGTTTTAATATATTTCCCAGTTATACTTTCCGCCTCGTTTGCCTATTGTCACTTTTTCTTCAAACAAGATAAATAACGCCCTCAAACTAAGCATCAACGCGCAATAACAGTCTCCAATGTTCGTGGTGACCACGAGGGCGTTGTATCGTCGTGGGTAGCCAAGGCATAGTGGCACCAAAGCAGTAACTTCCTCCTCCTCCTCCTCCTCCTCCTCCGCCCACCCAATCAATCCCAGTTAATGAGCCCTGTCTGTCGCCGCTGACTCTCTCACGCCCGAGGAAGTTGCAATGGGTGCTTAGACAGTCGGAAAGATGCTCAAATATGTGCACATCTGAAGTGTTTATTGAAGCGGTGTTGCCGGACCCTCCGGAGCCGGCGCGAACTGGCACTTGATGGTAATTGGCTGCCCTAACCACGGGGGTGGGGGACGGAAGCGCTTGTGTGAGAGGGCTAGGTAGTGGGGCAGAGTATGGCTTCGCAGAGCAAACAGTCGAATCTCCAACCTCGTCCCCCCGTCACTTCAGGCACTCGAGAAGTCAACTGGCCAAACAGTGTGCCTCAACAAGTCGTTTAGTTGACACAGCTGTCGGCAAGACTGCCTGCACCACTAACGGCGCCAACACTCGTCATGGCAACTGCCAAGTAATGACGACGGCGTTCAAGGGAACGGAGCGCGGGGTCGCAGGAGGATGAGCGGCCCTGTTGGGAAAAAAAGTCATCAAAGTTGATCTAAGCAGGTCTCCAGCACGACCCACTGAATGTCTGTGCTCGCAGTGGACCACGATCGACGAAAAGAAAAAGACGCATGATAGTAAACACGCCTGGTCAAGGTCAGCATGGGAACCGTACGCAACAGTCATTCATAAACTGATTCACTTAGACATAATTTCACTGGATCGTCACCCACAGAAGAGTAATTGTCCTTGAACTGTAAGGGCACCAACCCCTTGATATCACGTCAATAAATGAACTCAAAAGGGCGTAGGACGTGACCCCAAGAGAAGCTGAAGTAAGCCTTGGTCCGTAGCCCATCGTCATCTCACTCAACTACGTGCACATTTTCCTCAACCGCGTCAGGAGAACGACTCCTGGAAAGCGCATTGAATGAGTCTTGGTAGACGCAGGTGTTTGCCGTTTGGCTGGGGGCCTAGAGGAAACGAAGCACCTGCAACCGGACACCATACAGGTAGACTGGAGGACGGTTTCTTGCACAACGACAGCAGACCCTCATCGGCAACTCATTCTCTCACCTTAGCACGTGAATTGTTCGGAGTTGACATCCTAGTTGACCTCTAGTCGTGTCCTCAGAGGAAGGCATAAGAAGCTGAGTTGGTGCGGAAAAGGTGGAACCAAAGGAGTGTTGGTTCTCCAATGAAAATGTATTTCTTACCCTCTTCTCCAGAAGTCATGCCGAATTCTGACAGCAATCACCCGCTCTCCGCGCATAGGGAGCTCTCTCGAAAGATGAATCAACCGAGCAAGAACTCTCGATTTAGAAGGAAATTTATGAAGCAGAAAAAAGGAACCCTTTTAAATTACTTTCTCAAAATGCATTTTCATGAGGAGAAGAAGAAGAAGAAGAAAAAGAAGAAGAAAAAGAAGAAGATATAGATAATTCCAACGAGGCTCCCAAACCAAATACCCGACGAACCCCTTCACACCTGAAGAATTCGTCCGGTATCGTAAACATATGAACACAAAAGACAATAGAAACACAAACAGAGGATTGCAGCTTTTTTATCCTACGAATACGGTTGGCCAATTCGGTGGGAAATGGACCGTCTGGAAAGATGTCATGCGATGTCTGCGACGTAGTATATTGTGACAAAACTGGAAAAACCGCCCCTTTTGCGCGGATACAAATGAAAGCCGACGGCGAAAAGACGATACCAGTTGTCCCAGACAGGCATACATGCCCTGTCTGGGAAAGAACACACTCGGTTGGCGCCCGGTCAACTACGCATTTCTCGAAGTCAGGCGTTAGGAGGATGCATGCATCAACAGGATACCGAATATAAAAATGGCACGCACACGTAGATGGAGGTAGCAGCCAAATCAAACGGAACGGGGGTATACAGAGAATGTACTTTGGCGCACATGCCAAACGATTCGGATGACCTTTAGGAACCATTTGGAAAAAGGCGGATCTAGTACGCCCTAATAATGATTACTCGAGTCATTTGGTAAACTTTGCCTCCATCCTAACGCAAACGGTGTTCACAGACAGGTGTGTTAAATCTATCCCTAAATGATAACACGACTCCTTAATCTAATTCTAAGCACAACCCTAAAAATAAGTCGAGATGGGGCAAATTTGTTGCAGGCTTTTGAACGCGCTCCTTGCTCACTAAAAATCACGGATTCTTTCAAATGCTTCTGAAAATTGAACTGTTTTACACATCGCAGTACGTCTAAAGACTTCGTAGAGGGGCACTTTCGACAAGATGGGAGATAATTGTTTTCTTTTCTCAGGAAACATATCTGATTTTGAATTGCCCTTACCTGCTTAGGAATACGAAAATTTTATTGTTGAAGAAACATAGGAGTCCGATAATTTCACATCTGTCAACAACGGCCGTCGAACCTGTTGATTGCGAGAGGGTGAACACAGAAAGTAGAGAAAAATTAGAGAGATAAGGATCGCCGTCTCCAGCGTGAGTTAGTTTTATGTTTTATTTCAGTAGACTATTTAAAACAGACGCATGGATAGGAGCCGATTTTTCTCTAAAATGCTGGCGTGGACTAAGCCAAAACAGTTCTATCACAGGGCAATTTGAAGAGGCGCGGTTTCCTGTAGGTTGCATGCAGGACAAGAAATTAAATTTCTATTCAATAAAACGAGTTGAATTGCTCTAATTCCATGAGCCTTCCTTTTGGCAGATCACCTTTAGCTTCTTTTCTGCCAGCTCTACGAGCAAACGAGTGCGGGAGGCGTTCTCTCTCTCTCTCTCTCTCTCTCTCATCTTCGACGCGTTCGAAGAACAGAAAAGACCATCATTTTTCGGTCTATTTACCTCTTGCGGCCACGAGGCGATTTAGCGGTGCTAAGTTCAAGAGCTGGGAAAAGGGACCACATTGCCGAGAGGATGCTCGGATCTCGAGAGGGAAGAAGTTAAATAATTACATTATGACACCCTGCCGGGGATTTGCTCAAAAAATGAAACAGGTTTGTTTGCTGGACGCTCACTTTGGCATGCAGTTTCGCCTAGTGTTTTTCATTTTTAATTTGCCATAACCGAGGTGGGCATGCGTCAGGTTGACGGTCTCCATCCTCAGGACATTGAAGACAAAAAAGGATCCACGGATACTCTACAAACTCGGTCTGTGACTGAACTCCCGTCTGGAGAAGCTGTCGCTAGTTCCTTGGCAGTCCGATATCCGCAAGACATTGGATTTGCGATAAAAGCATGAAGCATCATTTTTTTGCCAGATTTTTTTAGCAACTTCCCCATTGCACCCGAGTTTCTCAGACGTACCCATAAGTGTCAAAATGGTTTTCGATAATGCAGGAAGCTCTCATGGGGTCCTATGAGTTTGTTCCGGAGCTTTTAGATATATTACCAGACTGAGAACTTTATGTACTTGAAACCTACTTCAGTCGTACACTGCCGTGAGATGACAGCACGTAATAAACCTTAAATACAACCATTACTAAATATTAGCCAGTAATATATTTAATATGGTTTCCTTGAGGTCTCCAAACAAATTCGACCGAGCGTCCGACAGATTGCAGACCCTCGTTTCACAGAATGTTTCTTTGAACAGTTCAGTAATTTGCAGCAAACTGTGAGGAGCAGCCGACGGCTCTCTTCAAACGAACTGCTTTTATTTCTGGTTTTTAGTTTTTCACAATTTCCGTGAAGCTATTTAAATTTCACTCCCCACCTGTCCCCTCCCCTCACTTTGCGTGAAATGTACCATACGAACTGAGCAATCATCTTGGTCATGGTTTTGAAGACTTTAAACTTGTGAGAAACACCGTCAAGAACTTAGGATATAAAGTTTTTTGCTTTTTAAGGACTTATTTCGGTTTTGTTAACATATATACATTTACAAAAGGGAATAGTCCGTTAGTAAAGATAGTTTTGCACTTGTCAACAACAGACGGCGTCAGACGAAATAAGAACGAGAGGTGAAGTCATCACACTTGCCGTGGGGGGAGGGGGGAGACAGTATGGTTAGGAGTGAATTACAGATACACAGACCTATGTCACGAGGTGGAGTAAGTTTTTGTTTAATTTCAATAAAAAATTTTAGATCTGGATCGTGGATTCGAATTAGACAGGATTCTAGAAGACTTAGTGGATGAAGTTAAATGCCCTCTCCTATTCAACGAGGACCACAAGAAATGAATTAACTTGTTCCACTTTTTCGGTTTTCGTCTAGCCTGTCTCCTTCCTGCTTTAGGAGGAAACTGGGCATACTCTGATTGACTTCAAATAAAGGGCGAATTAACCGAAAGAAACATTTTTGCCTCTTTGAACTTCCATCTTACGCACTTTCAAAAAACAGAAGAAAGTACTGATAGAATCGAACAGGCCAGTTCCAGGTTGCAGTTCCGAGGACGGAGATGCGATCATTGGAACAAGAAATGTATTGACCTGACGTTTCGGATTCTCACTCGAATCCATCATCAGAGATATTCGCATATAAAGGTGATGGTGGCACAAGGACTGCAGTATTTATAGCACGTGGCTGCCGTGGGACCATATGCGCGCTGTAATTAACAGCTCTCGAGATCACCGCTGGGGCCGTAATTGATGCGGCGGTGGCTTGGCGGTCCGAGTACGAGTCGGATGACGAAATCACGGTAATTAACGACTCTGACTCTGACTGAAAAGCCACCACCGCATCAATTACGACCCCAGCGGTGATCTCGAGAGCTGTTAATTACAGCGCGCATATGGTCCCACGGCAGCACGTGCTATCAATACTGCACTCCTTGTGCCGCCATTACCCTAATCTGCGACTATCTCTGATATGGGTTCGGGTGAGGGTGGCGTATGCACCAAAATGGTTGTCGATAAGCACAACACGATCACGTTTACGACTGAACTCCCTTTCGAAGAAGTTGTCACAAGTTCATTGACAGTTCGCCGTCTGAACCATGATGACCTCGCGCTAGAAACAGGGGGTGATTTCAGATCTTTTAAACAGTCTGCCTATGGCTCCCGAGCTTATCAACTGCACACTCAGATATTCGAAAAAACGGCTATCACGCCAACAGTAGTTAGGACCGGAGTCTTATGCCTCAAGGGACGTCAATGAAACAACCCCTGATGAATTATACATAGATATAACTGCTACTACCTATAAGCAAGTAGTATACGTATATAATGTTTGTATAAGGCTTATGGACGCGCTCAACCGAACTTTCGTCAGACGACAGGTCTTCGTTTCTAGGAATGTTTACCTACACGGCTCAACAAGTCGCAGCCGATTGTACAGGCAAAAATACACTTTAAAGAGCTCAGGGCAGTCAGCATGGATTAGTTCTTTTCAGCCTGCGTTGCATGAAGAACCTCTAATTGCCGCCCAAGACGCAGAGTTGCACAAGAAATATTCTGTTACAGAAAAAAGTCTCCAGGTATCCAAGATCTGACGTTCGTCGATGACTGCGCGCTCAACATCGTGACGGTAGGAGAAATTCTTGAGAACATCGATCTCTTCGTCTCAGACTGCGCGAGACTCGAACTGACCTTAAACACAGAAAAGAAGGTGGCCATGCACTGGACAACACCAAATGAATGAAAAGCCAATCAATGTAAATCGCACGCACTTCATACCAGCGGAGGAATTCGTGTGCCACGAATGTGTGATATCAAGGAGTTTTAAGATCGACGATGACATTGCCCACTGGATTTTCAAACTCAGCTAGGCCTTCGAACGGCAACAGAACTCAGTCTGAAATGGTCGCGGACTTCATTTTAATCCAAAACTCCCAATGCACACGATTTTATTCTTGACCACGCAACTGTATGTGGACAAAGACCTGGATAGTCTACGACAACCAAACTGAGGAACTCAGCAGCTTTCACCCTGGGTGCTTCCGCATTATTCTGAAGCTGGGATGATAGGACAATGCCAGACATAGAAGTTAACTGGAATTCACTGCGTCCGCTTCATGCTGAGGCAAATGCACTTGCTACGGAGCGGCTACATCATGAGCATGGATAACGGAAGCCTAGCCAAACGACTCTTCCATGACGACGCCCTCATGGGAGTCCGCCAACAAAACGACGTAACATGCACAGCCTGAGATTCTCCATCAAGCATATCCGAACCAATACAGCCGCCTAGGAAAGCCTTGCTCAGGAAGACGGATAAAGGTACGGGTTAGGAGGAGGTGGTGCTGTGTAAAGGCTCCCTTGAGTTACAGGCAGTTACGGGGTGGCCTGATACAAGCCTTCCGTATCATACGCGGTCAGGACTGCAGCCTCGTACCGGGGGACTTCTTCGAGTTAGCAACCACCACGAACCTACGAGGCCATCCATTCAAACTACGTGTGACAGGGGCCAGGCTGGACACACGAAAGTTCTTCTTCTTTAACAGAGTGCTAGAAGCTTGGAACGCTCTGTCTATGGATGTCGGTATGTCTGCTTCCATCGAGGTCTTTAAGAGGAGGCTGGATTTGTATAGCAGAGTCCACTAAATTACCACCCGACCTCTGTAACCTTGACAAATCCGTTGCTTTAATACTACTTGCTATATTTCAGTAACATTTTAAATTCAATTTCATATTGTCTTCAATCCATCGCCTACGCTTACTGACACACACCTATGCAACTTTTGTCACCGGGTATATTATTTATTTCCCTGCACTAGAAACGGCCGCTCTACAACTGCTCGTACCACTAACATTCGAGACAGTTTATTTGTCTGTACGGATCTAACGTTTTTCCGATTTTTTGTTACCTTTATGATACCTTTTCCAGTTTTTGAGATTTTGCAGTTGCTTGTAAACAAATTGGGAGTTCAAAGGTGAAGACCTACATTTCCCTCAATAAAACTGAACTGAACTGAACTGAAGAAGAGGGCCGTTGTCCTTACAGCCGTCGATAACATGGGGACATAGCACTCCCTTCTAGGCAGCTTTGTCTCCCCCGACGCGGACGCTGAAGTCACGAAGGACAGTGGGCTTGAAGAAGGAGGCACGACAATGGGCTTGTCCACCTTCATCACAGTCGCAGGTCTTCATAGAACTAGTTATTCGCCTCATCGGAGCTGATTATTGAGGGGCGTAGACAATGACGATGGTGGCAAAGTTGACTCCCCGAGCAGCCAGACGAAGACCGGACGTTGACGTCCTGTGGCAGACAAAGCAGTCACCCCACGATATCGTTCCGAATGGTAAAGACGACGTCTGCATCGTGTCGCACTGCCTTTGAGAGGCCGCTCCATAAGAAGGTGTAGCCGGCATCCACCTCAACGCAACGCACCAGTTTCCGAGCGACTGGCGCCTTCCTCCATTCCGCTCGAATGCTCTTCGGGTTGTCTAAAAGGGAACGGAAATTTCAAGCTGCCAGAGGGTCGGACTCACCCTAGGAGGGTGGGGACGAGGGGAGGGGAACGAGAGTTACTGTTGTTCTTTGTTTTCGACCGCGAGTTTTGCCTCCAGAAGTCACGGTATACTAGCAGATAGCGGGGTTTCCCAACGTTCCCTTTGAGCACTTTTTCTAGCCCCTTCTAAGTAGTGTTGTC
Organism: Spirometra erinaceieuropaei; assembly: GCA_902702965.1. Lineage (NCBI taxonomy): Eukaryota > Metazoa > Platyhelminthes > Cestoda > Diphyllobothriidea > Diphyllobothriidae > Spirometra > Spirometra erinaceieuropaei. The sequence continues at coordinate 9,169 of CACRXP010001051.1, read as the reverse complement.
CCTAAAACGCTGCGACGGCGGCCGCTTTGTTTATTGGGGAGCGACCCCACTCAACCTGGACCGCCCGCGGGATTGCACATCGTCCTCCCAGTAGGACTTTTGAAGTGGGAGGGGGGAGGTGAGATGGGGACTGAACTAGCAGGTAAACACGCACATCACCTGGTCTCCTTGTCTAATTTGGCCCGCCGGTCGAGGCGGTTAGCTGGGTGTGGATGATAGGAAGAGCACATCTCCGGTGGGCCACAGATGAGAGTTGGGTGTCATTTAAGGACTGTGGGGAGCAGTCGCCATTTGCATGGTGCGACCTACCGTTCATGCGGGGGGGCCCCTAACTGGAAACCCCGGCACCCCTGACGGTCGACTACGGACATGGTCAACAACAAGGTGTTCGTCCATGTCTTCCGTTACAGCGACATCCACCGACGCCGAGTTGACAACTTAGTTCTAAACGATGAAGTCCTCTTCCATCGCTCTAAAGAAGTAGGAATCCGACAACGCCTGCAACTGTCATTTTTAGACAGAAGTCAGCCTCTCCGCATGCGGCCAACAATTGATTTTTGGCCCTGCCAACAGTCCGCATCTTAATCCTGTCGGAAATATTTTCGCACCTAACAAAAGGAAGTCACACAAGGTAATGAAGAAACTTTTAGTGCAAGAAAAGCTTGGTTTTTTGCTACTTAATCACACTGAATGATCCACCATAGGCAACCCGGCTGTCTGCATGTCTGAGAGTCTTTTTGCTGTGTTAAATGCTGATAGACGATCAACAGGGTACTGATTTCTTGTATTTGTCATAATTTCAAACTACTTTCCCATTTTCATGCGCCCCCTTCCTTGTGTACCCCTATAGTTAACCTTATTAAAGTAATTTACAGTGTAGCCATTTTCTGTAACTAGTTTCCAGTCAAGAGTAATTATTTTTATGTGCGTAAATATTAATTACGAAACCCAACTATGCCTTCTTTTCAAGAACGGTCGTTTATATACTGCGGTAAGACTTGAGAAACGAGTTTGCATTATAGGGGTTTTTTTGAGAAATTCGTGACAGGACCTGGCGATCGAGACAATCGAGTTGCTTCTACAAAGTAAACAGGATGAAACGGAGAATCGTCTTGGACGCGCCCAAACCCTTCAGCTCCTGAAGTTCTGTCTCAGGACGTATCTCAAGTTCGAGGGGACTATCCACAAACAGGTGAAGGGCACACCAATGGGTTCGTCGATTTCGGGATTCATCGCCGAGGCGGTCCTTCAACGGTTTGAGTCGCTGGTCTTCCAACCTAACAGACCGAAACTCTGGGCACGGTATGTGGATGATACCTTTGTCGTTATCGACCGGGATCAACTCCTGACATTCAAGGAGCGTCTGAATGTGGTCTTCCCGGACAAACAATTTACGATTGAGGAAGAAAATAACAACCAGCTGGCCTTCCTGGATGTCCTCCTATGCCGCAAAGATTAATGGTGACCTCAAGAACAAAGTGCTCAGGAAAGCGACAAATACGATGCAAGTACTGAACATCAACAGCAACCACCCAATCAGCCACAAACACAGTTGTGTAAGGACGTTCTATTGGCCTGTCAAAACGCACTACAGTGAGACGGTAGACAAGATTGTCAAACTGCAATACCTTCGACGGATCTTCAAAGCCAAGGGCCACCCGCGAAACTTCGTCAACCGATTTATACACAGAAGGGATGAAAGGCTAAACCGCACGGACCCCAAGTTTTGGAGAGCGCTTCCGTATGTTAAGAACGTTTCGGAAGCCGTCGGCCGCCTTCTCGCACCACTTGGGGTTGGAGTTGCACATAGACCGGAGGCAACCATCAGGCGTCAGATGATGAAACCGAAAGACCCACTGCCACGGCTAGAAACGTCTGGAGTCGTTTATCGGATCTGGTGCAGTTGCGGACAAAGCAACTACGTCGGAGAAACAGGAAGACAGCTCCGAACGCGAACAGCCGAGCACGCTGCAGCAGTGCGGAGAAATGACGCCAGCGCTCAAGTGGCGGCTCATTCGACGAGATCCGGCCACACATTCAAATTCAACGAGGCCGAAATTCTCGCAAGAGGTGACAACTGCGTGATCCGCGAGCTGCCTGAGTCCCGGTTCACTGTCCCCCCTCTCCCAGTGTAACGACCCTCCTCTTCCCTATTCCGTGCTGAGACTTTGCCTAAGCGGAGTACTTAGCCACGCGGGGAGCGTACAGGCGAGCACTGTTTCCAACGCCAGGGTCGGTGCGTCAGATGGTCGAGTAATCATCACACCAACATCCGAAGCAGCTGATGAGATTGCAGCAATTAACAACACGAATATTAATCATCCAACAGTCATCACACCAAATGCAACGATCCTTGGAAAAGGAGGGAGGGGAGGCCACGGTGATATGGCGACTGCATCCTATAAATACTGCAGCCCTTTGTGGATGAACCACCCGTATCTGATTTTGATCCTGATGATGGGTTCGAGCAGGGCTCCGAAACATCAGGCGGATAAAGCTCTTGTCTCAAGAAGAAGGCGGCACGATCGCTGATCAGCGATCGTGTCGCCTAGGCATAGCGGACTACAGAGAGGTGATCCAATCCAGCACAATCCGGAAGACCTGTGTGAAATTCCCTCAGACCTGGTCATATTCAAATGAGCATGGGTTAGTCTCAGAAGGTCAGAGATTGTACAATAAATACCTAGTCCCTCTCGAATTTTTCGGTGTAATCTCGAAATTCTTACTACTATCTTGCAAGCTTTTTTCAGTCAAGGTTGCTACGTCTGCGCCCGATGATTAACGTGCGAACGAAGTAGTATCATCGAACTTTTTATGTTAGTACTTATTTATATTTATTTATATATATTTATATTTAATGCACTATATTATAATCAGATCATATTATTATATTATTTATACTATAACTACAAAGGAGCTATAAGCGGCCTCTTTGACCCCGTTGACACATATGGAAGTGGGTCTCAAGTAAAACACAGAAGTAACTGCGAGATCCACTCAGTCAGTGGAGGGCCACCGATTCTTTCGCTCTCTCTCCTTTGCAATGAAATAGGATACACTTTTAAACATCAAAACTGGAAAAAACTATGGTAGGGGGCGCTCGCCGAACGTTCTTACGGAACTCACTTCGGGATTGGGTATGACTGGATGACGACGGCTAATAAGCCAGAAATGGCCATTCCAGTCTCCCCTGTGTTTGTCGGTAATGCCATTCTGAAAAAAAACTATCTATGAGAGCGACTTGGGGGGCACCTAGGGTTATCCTGTAGTTCTGTAGGGGCCCTTCATCGTTACTGCATTTGACTGTATGCCAAACCCAGATGCCATCTGCAGACACAACTAACATGTACATCAGTTCTGTTATGCGATCGTTGACATAGGGCGGAAGACTATCTGGTCCAACAACCACATCCTGAAGTACTGGATCAAAATCACTATCGCCATTGAATTCGCCCTGCTTGTGCAACAGACTCCGGCCGGATTGTCAAGTAGTTCTCTAACCGAGGCAACAGGATTTCCGTATTAAAATTCTTGATATTAAAACCAGTCCACAGTAAAGAATATAACCGATGACATTACAGAATTTACTGTAAATGACAACGACTCTGGTGTTTCCCTCTAGTGCACCCTACCACTTCTCTTTTGGTTGAAGCATATTGAAAACTCCGTCACACAATGTTGAGGCCAAATGACCGCGTCGTAGCTTCTTCGATGTTTTTTTTTCAGGACGTTTAAACAAGAGCATGTTAGATTTACAGGCCTCATTCGGGACTCAGCCTTGCGAACTGGGTACCTATTCGCTACATTTCAATCAGAGAGAATGTCTCGCACAATGGAGAACTGGAAAATAAACGGAGGTAGTCCAGTGGGTTCGGCAACGAGCCTTTTCATTACGTTGCCGAAAGTTGTCCAGTTTACTTTTCAGAGTAATAGGCAAGGCCTTCATACATGTCCGCGTGTTATGGACAGCTCGACGTGTATTTTAGAGTGATGTCACCGCAAATATATTATACGCCCACACACGCACACAGGAGAGTTCGACCGTCGGTTTCCACTATCCCCACCTTGTGCTCAACAGCAGGGTGAGAGCAGGGACGGTGACTTCTGCGGGGTTCATAGTGAGGGCAGACTTTCACTGCATCTAGCACGCTCTTTCCTCTCCCCCACCTGGGCCCGGTGTCAAGACAGAGTCAAGAAGACCGGAGACGAGGGAGGCCGCAGGTGGATGGCTTGTACGGATCCTCGCCTTGGCGTTCCACCACACCCCCTGGTCCACACAACAAATGACCAGGATTTTCCCCAACATAACAGAGATTGGAGGCTGGCACGGTCGAAGCCGCACCTAGGCGTGCCGCCAACGCCTGGCTCGGATCCCACACAGTGGGAGGAGCCATTGCAGCCTGACTCTCAGGCCTCCAGGCGAGGAAGTCCAAGTTATCCCGTCAGTTGACAACCTTCCAAGCCACGGCTTTTAGCGCACCGTGATAGCTTCAAGCGCGTCAGATTGTTTCTAGTGAGGAAAATGCGCTGAGTAGTCGACCTCACTCTTCCTTCCCATTCCCACACCCCAGCCGCTGCCCGAGCCGGTCAGCAGACTGGAGTGGGAAATGGGCGCGGTGGTTGCCATGGTCGACGGACCATGACTGCGCGCGCCACGAGCACGACCTGCCCCCCCCCACACACACACCAGGATTTCACACAAGGGGGTTGAACGGCGTGTCTATCACTTGCGTGAGAGGGCCGTGGAAGGTGCTGTTTCAGCCCGTCGCCCTGCTCACCAGTCCGCCGGTCCACAAAACACACACAACGCGACGAACTGCGTGAACCGAGTGGGGGCGTCAATCAGCAACCTTCCTATCCACGACGCTTGAAGTGCCGAGATAGTCTCGGACTCGCGTTGTCCGTGTAGCCAAAGCCTCATGGGGACCGAGTTGAGATGCACACTTCCCACTTGCGTGCGAGGTGGCAGTTGACTGCTTGCGGTGAGTGAGTGTTCATATGTGGTGGGGTGGTGGTGGAGGCAGGGCGGGAGGGTGTTATGGGGTGGTGTAGCCGGCGGTTGTCTACCATAGGTCGTCGTGGATTCGCATGTGGCGGAATAGGCCCATGCGATGCCTGAAAGTGCGAAGGCAGTGTGGGCAGTTGAGTCGAGTGTGGTGGGTATAGTTTGGGGCTCCATGCACTGGTTCGCCAGTCTCAGTGCGATGGATTCGCAGGTGGCCGACCAGGCCGATGTGAGAGGTGAATGTGCGTGGACAGTGTGGGCAGGTGAAGTCGGTAGTGTCGGTGTCAGCTGCGATATCGGTGATGGACGCAGAGGGTGATGAAGTGGGAGTGGGGTGTGGCGTGGGGGTGAGTCGGGAGGGCGGTCAATTCCGCTCTCGTGGATGCGCATGTTGCCGAATAGGCCCATGCGATGCGTGAAAGTGCGAGAGCCGTGCGGGAAGTGGAGGCGAGTGCGGTGGGTGTAGGTTGGAGCTCCAGGCACTGGTTCGCCAGTCTCAGTGCGATGGATTTGTAAGTGATCGACCAGGCGGATGTGTGAGGTGAAGGTGCGGTCGCAGTGGGGGCAGGTGTAGTCCTGGTCTTCACTTCTGGAGTCGGAGGTTAGATGGGTGGTGTCTGCTGTTGTGTCAGGGATGGGTGTGGTGTTGATGTAGGTGATAGCCGCCAGAGCGGCCGTCTTTGGGGCAGTGCAGCATGAGGAGGAGGAGGAGGAGCAGGAGTAGGAGGAAAAGGGTGGGGAGGATGAAGAAGCGGAGGATGAGGAGGAGGAGGAGTAGGAGGAGGGGGTGGTGAAAGAGGAACAGGAGGAGGAGGAGGATGGAAGTGGTGGTTCAGGAGAGCGGTCAGATTTAGTTGGCGGCGTAGAGTACAAGGAAGAGGCGAACGGAGGGACGACGGTTGGCGCGGTTCGAAGGTGTCCAACAAGCCCCATTCGTGCCTGGAATGCCCGTTGACATCGAGGACGCGTTGGAAGCGGTTGTGCGCCGGCATTGTGGGGTGGGCGTTGTTGTGATTTGCGTGCTTCGCGTTTGACCTTGTCGGCGGCTATGCGGTTGGCTCCATAGATCACAGCGCCTGTCTTCACTGTCCTCCTCCAGGTCTCGGGCGAAGTTTTCCCAGTCGGTCGGATTAATTTGCAGACGTTACAGGGAGGACCTCAGAGTATCCATGTATCGGCGGATTTGTCCTCCTTGGCGGCGAGAACCCGTGGCGACGTCACCGTAGAGCGGACTCACCCTGCCAGACTGGCGGCGAGGGGGCGGAGTGAAGGAGGGGGAGAATAAGATGACGAAGGAGAAGTAGAATAGGAAGGGGAAGTAGAAGCAGGATGGGGAAGAGAGAGAGAGCATTGTTGTTGTTGTTGTTGTCTCTGTTTCGATTTTGGTTGCTTAGACCGTGAGTTTTACGTCTGCGACCACGGTCAGCCTGCAGACGACGTGGCTCCTCAGCAATCTCTAGGGCATTTTTTCTAGTCCCTCCCCTTGCGGGCAAACAGTGCCACGTCAAATAGGGCTGCTTGGTTATGCCGGCGCGGCCGAACTCCACTGTGGGCCACGAGATTTTCTTGGCAGTGGAAGAACGACTCGAATTTGCAAGAAGCATACGACATCGACGTAAGCTCGCGGCCTCCTGCGGTGCACCAGGCGGAGTCTCGTGCCGACGATGCCGATGTGAAGTTCCAGCCGACCAACCGCCAAGCGGAGTCCGCTCTACCGTGTGAGCGGGGCAGTGCGCTCACGGATGCCCTCACCTGGTTTAGCCCGCCGGTGGAGGCGGTTACCGGGGTGTGGTCGCTGGACAGAGCCCAACTTCGGGGAGCCACAATTGAGGATTGGGTGTCGGCATATGGAAGCTAGGCGCAGTCTGCACCTGCAAGCAGGTGGGCGACCTACTACGACCATCACGTGAACCCACCGCTGGACACCCCAACATTCCACATGAACACACACACGCACACTTCCTAAGTAGCATTGTTTTAGGGCATATTAATACGTAAATTTTGTGTGGTCTGTAGTTCAGGGTCGATGCGCACGAGAGATACATAATCGTCTAAGTGTTTCTTGAGAGGATGAAGTTAGGTAGACCATAGAACTAATTTAAGATCATCCCACCGTTCATTGCTCGATGTGTGAAAAATCCAGACTGAAGATTTAGCCTGCACATATATGTGCGTAGCCTCATGAAGTGCCCACCAAGTTCGGGCGAAGTCAACGTTGGAACATGTTCTTGATTAAGGTCAAGTACTATCTTATAAAGAAAGACAAACTTAAGCCTTTGTTACCTCAATAAACTGAAGTGAACAGAAGGAATAGACTCAGGCATTTCAATCTTTCCAGGCAGGATTGGTATCAGTAAACTTTTGGTGGGGACGTGAAGGCTTGTATTTGACAAGTGAGAACAATTCCCTCCTTACGGTTTATCCAGAAATATCAATGCTTCTCATACCCGCGCTATCACTGCGAGTGGGAATCTCCCGATCGTCAAATGTTAAACATCGCTATGGAGGAACCGACTTAATGGTTAATTGAACTCCTCCAGCGTTAAAAATAACATCGTGTTTAAATTTAAACGCTCCTCAGAGTGTATGAGTTGGGAAGCACCCCCTATGAACTCAGCGCTACAACAAACCCCTGAGGGCACACGCCAAACGCACGCGCACCTGGAGAAATAATGGTTTCGAAAAGATATTTTTTATTCCTTCTCGGTTAAGGAACTGTAGTTTGATTTGCGTGCGAAGATTGTGATGCACCGATCTGTGAAAACTGTCAAATTCAGCCTTGCCTGGCATCTTCTGTGATAACAAACATCTTTAATACGTGAACCATGCATGAACCTAGCGGTCAATGGAACATCTCCAGTTATCACCACTTCAGTTAGGACGAAAATTACCATTAGGAAGTTCAGATGCACGCACCCATTATCATTCAGCTACACCATATTGATTCGGCTGGATTGAGTACTGAGGGTTCATCAAGTTCTCTGTGATTAGCTAGTTCCGACGCACCGCGCATTTACTGTTGTAGTTCTGGTGAACGTCCTGTTAGAGATATAAAATTATATGCTGCCAGAAATATCTACAAAAAGGAATTCTATCACCCATCAATTCCTGGGTGCAAGCTAAAGCTTTGACATCAAAATTTCGCTATCTCTGAATTCTAAAGACTCGCTCATGACATCATGCCTAAGGAACGGGAAACTTCCACATTAACTCATAGAGACCAGCCGCGACAGAAAATCAGGAAAGTCGAAAGTTTCGAAAATCCGAAGTCGTCGGTGGTAGTAATGGGAATTACCCACTTTAACCTGGTTTTCTCTTACGTTCTCCTACATTCTACTGTCCACTCCGTTTTCCCGTACGAACAATTAACTGGGCATAATATACCTAATTTTTGATTGTTACTCTTTCTTATCTGTGGCTTATATGTGAAAACGTTAAGATGTACGATTATCTTATGCAATTAGAGCAACTTCGATGAAACTTTGTTTTAAACGATACTATTAGTAGCTCGATTTACGGTTATTCGCGCGGCGTCTGCGTTTTTGTGTCCTCATGTATTTGTACAATTTAAGTCTCCAGAGGGCTACCGGGATTACCCACGCCATCCATGGAAGTTTTTCAGGCTCAAAACAACAAGAAATTGCCATTTCCAGGGGAAAGATTTTGGAGCTTATGCGTGTTGATCCAAGTTCTGGAAAACTGTATACTCTCATAACAACTGAGGTTTTCGGCATCATCCGGTCAATGATGCCTTTTCGCCTAACTGGTGGCAACAAAGGTTTTGCATTCTGTTTTCATCTAAAATCATTGTTTCAGATTACATAGTTATTGGCTCAGACTCCGGTCGCATTGTCATACTTGAGTACATTGCATCTAAAAATGTATTCGAGCGTGTACAGCAGGAGACTTTTGGGAAAAGCGGCTGTCGTCGGATAGTACCTGGTCAGTATCTGGCAGTCGACCCCAAGGGTCGAGCTATCATGATTGGTGCCGTCGAGAAGCAGAAGTTGGTGTACGTCATGAATCGAGACTCCCAGGCCCGCCTCACAATATCATCCCCCTTAGAAGCCCATAAGTCCAACACGCTTGTTTACCACATGGTCGGAGTTGACGTAGGCTTTGACAATCCCACATTTGCTTGCATAGAAATGGACTATGAAGAGG
>CACRXP010001050.1:150532-179619 GCA_902702965.1 Spirometra erinaceieuropaei | reverse complement strand
AAGTCCTTCTGAATGTTCACCCGTTGCAGTTGTGTACCGCGTAGAAAGTAGGTCCTGGGGCTAGAGGCTCTGAAGCTGCTGATTCGAAGGAAGTTGCACTTGCTTACACTGAAGGGCATAAGCCAGCGCTTCGACCAGTCTTCGAGCCTGTTCAATTTTGCTTGCAGGTGGTTTGCGTCTGCCACATTGTGACTAACTTTCCACAATTTTATGTCGTCGGAAACAGGATGGCATCACAGTCTAGGTCCTTGACGCAGTCATTTATGAAAACGAGGAATAACGTGGGGCCTAAGATTGAGCCCTGTGAGACGCCACTCACCACGCTTACCTCTGAGGACTGTTGGAGCCCGACCTGCACTCTTTGGGACCGTCCAGCCAAAAAGCTCTGGATCCATACAAGAAGGCGCCCACGAATTCCAGCGTTACGCAGTTTGTGCAAGAGACGTTAGTGAGGAACGCTATAGAAGGCCTTTTTGAAGTCGATGTAGATGGTGTGCACCACACTGCCTTCATCGCGTGCTCTGGTCTAGCATTCGAGCGTAAATAGCAGATTCGTGAGACGGGACCTACTACTTCGAAAGCCGTGTTGGACATCGGAGAGGTGGTGCTGTTTGAGGAACTCCATCAAAACCTTCTTAATGGTCTGCTCCATGAGTCTGCAACAGATGGAGGTAAGACTCATTGGTCTGTAGTTATCCGCAGACGCACGACTTCCCTGCCGGTGGTTGCGGTTGCGCTCCCGCTGGGTATGCAGGTTGTCATTCTGACCCACTGCGGTGATGCTGTTGTTGGCTAAAATGCTGGTCAAGTGTTTGTTGTAGACCAGGGGGTGTGGTGGTACGCCTAGGTGCGGGTCCGGCCGTGCCAGACCCCTGCGTCCTCTCCTGCTTCCGGCCTGCTTGACTATGTCTTGACAGCGGGTCCAGACGGGAAGTGAAGAGAGAGTGCGGTAGGTGCTGCGAAAGTCTACTCTTACTATAGACTAATTCATGCGTAAGTCACCGTGCCTGCTTAAATTTGCCGTGGAGCATACGGTGGACATCGTCGGATACGTTGGTCGAACTGTCGCTGTGGGAAAGATGTCATTCAAATTGCCGACGGGAGTGCTTCGAGGCACACGATGGTGCGAGATTCAGGCGCCGTGACAGAAGAGGATGTGATCGGTGGTGGCGTGGAACTTTCAAATGACGTGGGAAGGTGACTACTGTCTAAGGAAATGTGCATCTGGCCGAAAACGTTAAGGCGGTATGAACAAAACGTGCGTCAGTTGAAAGGAAAGTTCTAATGAATGCTTTGTTTTGAAGGTCGAGCTTGGCCGCCTCGTAAGCCAGACGAGGATTAGCTGGCGATTATAAGGCCCTATACTGGGCATTGGATGAGGTAATGGGCTGCTGTGGGAGGGGATTCCGGAAACAGTATGAGCGGATGAATAAATCAACTTTATGTTTATTCCAGTTCTACATTGGCCTTCACCCCCTATAGAGCCATGATCATTTTCAGACCCTTTCTACGGGACGGAAACTGAAAATGGGGAGGCTTAATGTTAAGATACACGCGTGTGTAAATATCGGAACAGCCTATCAGCGTGTGGACCTTGGTTGAGAGAGTAAAGGAACAAAACAAGAGGCAAATGAGTTGGCTTCGGTCAAAGACCACAAAGGTTAAAAACGACTGCGTATTGCTGCGGCCTACGCCATGGTTGAAACGATAACAGCGGATAATGCTACAGTAATCCACAGAACACCAGAATTTTAGAAAGATAACGAGAAAAAATTTACTATGTGCAAGTCGATCAGACTGATATCAGTAGAGGGAATGTTTGAATTAGGGAGAAGCAACTGTGTGGTTGCATTTGCGCATTGTTCACGATGTTCTGTGTGGTTGTGGTGTTGGTTGATGAATGCTGAGCCCTTTGATGTCAATGCGAATCCAAGTTAATTGGGCAATTGACCGGTCAAGTAACTCGGGCGCACGGCACATGTGCGCAGTAAACATGTCTAGTGCGAGGTGTTAGCCAAATTCAAACTTCCTTGGAAATGGACTGAGCCGGCTTGTCGGCCCTAAGTCGATCTCGGTTGGGCGTACCGATGGCAACGTCAACCAAACTTAGACGGATTGTCCGCCAGCTCGGTGGACTACCACGGTGGACCAACCACAGCCTCCCTTCACACAAAGCATGAGTAAAGAGCTCGCTTTGTAATTTTCGCTTACATTACTACTTATTGTTAATAGGTAGGTCGAATTGCAATACTAAGCACCTTTGTGCAACTGCAATTAAGGCGCGTCGCAGCCCACAATGCATAAATCATAGGTGGACGCGAGATTGCCTTCCTCGTGGACTCTTTATTGACATACCACTGGAAATTTGGGAAATCACATCTTCCTCTCGCCTCGCATTTACCTATCCGTCCGCTTTATCGATGTTGGAATCTCAACAGACGAAAAGACGCGTATTATCTAGGATTCTAATTATAGACCTAAAAGGCGTACAAACACACCTAAGGGAAAACCTAAGTTAGACTTATTCCTTTCGTTTTCATGACCGACTTGGTTTTCTTATGTACCTTGCTCGCAAAAACAGCTCCACTGCTACAGGTTCAGTTATCGACAGAAAACCCTTCCGTTGGCAGTCCACGACGTCTTATGAGTTAATTGAGTTTTACGTTTTGTAATATTCCGTCATTTGGGGTGTATACTTTGCTATGCTATTCGTACGTGTGTGCTTTGCAGCCAAACCTGTGAAAGAAAAGACAGCTTCGCAGCCTTGACATGGGGAACTTTTGGATTCGGGATGCCGAAAAATGAAATTAGCGGCGTTACTTGAAAGAACCGCTTGTCATCCTCAAAAAAACATGCTGCACAACTTTTATAATCTACTAAACTCAATCTTCCCATATATACAATTCACAGGGGAGGAAGAAAAAGAACAGCAGTTGCTTTTCCTCGATGTGCTCGTCAGTTTAAGATGGTGAAATAGAAAGAACGGTCTGCATGAAGGTGACGAACACTGCCTAGCTTCTCAGTCGTCACAGCAGCCACCCGGTGGCTCACAATAGAAGCTGTGTGGAGACTCTTCCAACGGATTCAGATGCATTGCATCAACCCGAGAGAAAAAGCGCGTGACGTCCGATATCCGCGCAGCCAATTTATGCGCAACGGTTATCCGAAGGCGCTCGTAAGTCAATGCCTACGTGTTCGACCCCGGAGGGCCCACCCAGAAACAGCACCTATGGTATTATATTCTCTGCCATACACCAAGGACAAATCAGCGCATTGTAGCAGGACTAAATTTCCGAACTACAAATCAGTCCAAAGCTACCATGCGCAGCAGATTCATGAAAATCAAGAACCTATTAACCGATACGGGACTTTAACGCCCCCAATATCAGCTAGCCAGCTTGGGCGGTTTCGATTCCATCGGACACATTAGAATAACATTTGTTCGAATTGGAAGCAGAAAAACTACTTTTACAAAGTGTAGCTCTCAGAATAGGTGTTAGGGAAGGACAGCGTTGAAATTGCCTCGACCTAGTGCTCACTTGAGATGAGGAGTGCGCTGAATGCACAAGATTTCCTACCAATTGGTGCTAGTGGTCATATTGTGATGCTCTTCGAGTATTCCATGTTCTCTCAACCTGATTCACCTGAACAATTGGAGACAAATAACTGGAAGGGGAATTTTGTCAGCATTCAAACGCAAGTGTCGGCAACACCCTGGATAACCACATTGCAATGAACAGTTAACGACTACCGAAGCAGGTTCAGCTCACTGGTTAAAACAATCATTAATCTAAACTGTCCACTCAGACGAAGGAAAACAAGCAACTGTCCGCCGTGGAAAAACCGCAAACTACAAATGGCGTTTAAGAGGTGAAAAAAGGTGTAGAGACATTATTGACAAACAGAGTCCTGAAAACCTGAAGGAATTGAAGTGGCAACGGAAGGTGTGTAAGCGCGAGGCTAATAGGCTTCGAAGGAAATGTGAGCTATGCATATCGCAAAACTCTTTAGAGCATCCTAAAATCCTCTGTGGTTACATACGATTCCGGTGTTGAGGTCCCAAAACGCAGTAATTGAGACAGATGACCACATGAAAGCATCAGTTTTCTCCAGTTTCTTTCAGTCGATATTCGCTCATGACACAAATCCTCCTCCTATGCCTCACCCAGGCCAACAACAAAATCCTTCATTTCCTGCATTAGAGGGAAATCTTTACTTCTCATCCACGTTGATACGGACCGAATTGAGCCGGCTGAAGCCTACCAAATCACCTGGTACAGATAGAATTCATTCACTGGTCCTTCGAGAATTGGCTGATGTACTGTGTGAGCCGGCGTCCATGATATTTCTGAAGTCCATGGAAGAAGGCAAAATGCCGGAGGAATGGAAAACGGCCCTTATTTCTCCAATCTACAAAGAAGGATACAGGCGGGAGCCCGAAAATTGCCGTCCCGTCAGTTTAACCTGCATTCTGTTCAAGGTCATTGAGCGACTTATTAGGGAACATTTACTGACGTATCTGGAGCAGAGGGACCCACTGTGGGCTGCTCAGCGAGGATTTCGTCATTGTCACTCACGTCCGACAAGTAGTCTTTACTCGCGGGAAAGATGGACAAGGGCTATAGACGGGGCCGTGCAGTGGATGTCATTTTCTTTGACTTTAAGAAGGCGTTTTATGGCGTTCTTCATGGATGACTCCTATAGAAGAATTGGAAGTGTGGAATACAGGGCAAAATTTTTAAGTGGATTAAAAGTTTCCTGTTATGTAGGCTCCAAAGAGTAATTTTTGGAACTACTACACTCGAATGGGTGCCAGTAAAGACGGAGTTCAGCAGGGTTCAGTCTTGGGTCCTCTCTTCTTCGTCATGTATATAAACGACTGTACTGAAAAAATTGAATGTGATGCCATCATGTTTGCAGATGACATAAGGATCTGGAAGACAATCAACTGTGTTGACGACTCGCAGAAACTACAGGAAGATGTTGACAAGTGGGCTACATGATCCGGCAAGTGGCTTCTAGTGTTTAGTCCAAATGTGTAGTCTTGAGCCTAGAATCATCTTCCTCTTCTTCCCCACTTTTACATGCACCTGGGATGTGAACATCCGCCTTGATACTGGGCTTATTTTAGACGATACTTTGGAATGCTATGTCAAGTCCACTTGTCTACTCCCGTGGGAGTGAAGTATAACAATACCGTCTTGTGATCCACTACTACATTACAGCTATCTTTTCAGTTGGCGGTTCGAATTGCTGCACCAGAACTATTCGTGCAATTGCAGTTGAGACGCATATGGTTTTTTGAAGGGTCCTTATACTTCGCTCTAGCAGAAGGCGAGTTGGAGTTGCATATAAATTCGCAATCCATTACATTCACTTTGAATCACATCTTAGTGAGGATCCCTTCTGGATAGTGTATTCCTCCCCCTTCCGACGATAAGTTGCTTCTGAGGCTCAGAATTACAGCTCCAATAGGTAAGAAACTTGAATGAGCTTCAAGTCCGCCAAGCGGCCAGCAGATGAAGCTGACGGTAGGAAAGAATAGCAGGAGGAAGATCCTCCCAGTCAGGAGTCAGAAGTACCGTAAAGACTTCAATATGGTCCAACGAGCATCGTTAGGTGAACAGGAACCAGGAATTTTCAACATAGTCTTTGGCGGTAACCGAAATTACGAAGACGACAAATATAAGCCGAGAAAAGTTGGATTCTCGGGTGCATTATCTCCAGAGAAACTGAACAAGATGGATGAGAAGAACGACAGCGGACGATCGGTGAGGGAGAAACAGAGGATAATTTCCAAAATACACTATAGACATATGTCAAGGATGATGGTGAGAACGTCAGAGGCGGTCAGGAACATAAAAACCATAAAAATGAGGATCGCTCTTCGAACTGATTTCGGTCAATCAGAATTTAACTTCCTCAAGCGTCACTCAATAGACGGTATGCTTGTAGCGGCATACAGGTGGAAAAAAGTGTCCCAGCTATCCCCGCAGCCGTTGGGACAGGGCTCGCGTAACATATCCCAATCAGCCAGGCTTATCAGCCTGAACCCACAGACGTTGGATTGATGGAAAGCAGTCCTCCCGAGAGATAAGGAAGTGCTAGACTACCTTACGTGGACCTTGGACATGTCAAGTCGCACAATTATAAACTGACGTGATGGTATGTCACGGAGGCTTGAAAAGCATCAATCACGTCCAGTTAAGATAGGATGAAGGGGAAAAAAGGGGCCAAAAATGAAGCGGGTCAGATGAGAACTTGTACAACAGGCTAGGAAGTTTGTGTCCTAATCCCCATTGGAAACTTTGTTTGTGGAAGGCTTTCAGCACCTCGAAACCTGGGTAGTCATTCGAATTTCCAGGACTTTTAGTCACCTCAATTTCGAGGAGGAACTAAAAAAAACATACTTCGGTGAGGCAAGTGAAAAGAAAAATTAGACGGGGACGGGGAGACTGACAGGAGGGGGAGAAGGACAGGTGCGGATGGAGGGAGGGAGTTCTGTTGTGGTTTTTTCGTTTAAAAACTTAAATCCGTTCCTGATCAACCAACCAGGAAAAAACAGTCGTTGTCTCTACAGAAATAATGGTCTAAAATTGTTCCGTAAAACTTCCTGTGCTGTTGCATTAGGTCCGAACGGGAACAAACAGCCGTGTGGCAAGTGTTAAATAGAGGCTTCAGGTCAGATTGGCCACTGGGCATATTCTTATCTCCAGTTGCCCGACTCAGACTTCCGGGAAAATAAAGCGAGGCCGACCCCGAGGTGACCCTTTTTACGTCTGAATTCGGTGAGGAACTTACCCCCCTGTGCGCGTTTGAAGCCTCTCAATGAGGAACTCGAAAACGGCGTCGAATTCGCGCTCCCGACACGGTAGACATTCCGAAAAGAGTGATTTCTGGAGCCTGAAAGAAAAATGGAAACATGGGGTCTGTTGGCAAAGAGATGACAGTTAAGCTTGGTTGTTTAAATTGGCTCGAGTGTCAGTTTCAGGCGATGACGGGCAACACATTTTTTACTGCACATTCCAAAAGAAACAACAGCAAACGGCTGCAATTCGATATTATGGCATTGAGGAAACCGGGTATTACCCCCAACGGACAGGCTTAGGCTGATAAGACGACTTGGATTGTGTAGACAAGACCGCCAACGGCCGCAATCAGGCTGAAGAGACTAAATCAAAGTACATAACACGTATGCCTACTGGTGAGTGGACCCGAAAAGCGGTCGCTGTTGTGTATTGCAACCCACGAGAACATAAGGAATATGAAGGGAGATGATAAGGTCGATAGCGCGCAAGCTTTTGTCAGTAACCGCGGGTCATGAGTAGGCTGTCTTTGATACTCAGGAGACTAAGGACGACCGGAACGATGATCTTCGTCGATTTAGACCGACATACTACCATTACCGATCTCCGATTGGCTTGATTCACTTGCCTTGATTGAAGATGATGCGCATTTTGTTCATCTGAGACCGCAAAGCAGCTGAAAGTTCGGCAGCAGAGCATATGAGCAGACGCCCAACAAAATTGCTCATACGCCTTCTTTCACCGACGCCATTCGTGCAAGTTGATTGTATCTTTATCCACAACTTTTTGGGGTATAGTGGTGTCCATAACTATCTGTAGGAATTCTTCGATTTTTTCACATTCCTCATTAATCGCAGTACTTGTTGACGTGCAAGCAAGCCAATCGGTGAGCGTCAATACTTATCAAAATTTCCCTAAGAAGTATCGATACGGCCCAAACCAGTAGTCCAGGTCGTATTTTGGATAACCTGAAAGAATTCCGGTCCAAATCCTAGATTTGGTAAATCCAACCGTTGGCCGAAACCACATGAAAAGGACGGAATAAAAGGTGGTTGTTCGAAATCAGTCACACAAAGTCAGTTATCCATTTCTGTGCCAGCGTCTGTTAATCATAAAAACGCAAAAGGAGACGCCATTTCCTGCATTGTCTCCCGATTTCTGATGCCATTTCTGCCACAATGTTTGAAAAGATGTAAAAGATCAGGCCACAAGTGACTGACCGCGTTGGATCCCCGAATTTTTAAACTGAGCTCCAGATTTATGGTTGTTCTAGTCAAGAGAGGGAGAAGAAACTGCGAAAGTCTTCACGGAATAGAGGCGAACAATATACAAGGGATGCATTAAGCCAAATTTCAAGTCTCACCACCGCAAGAAAACTTGAAGAACGGGCCGCAATTGTCTAAGGTTTTTATGGGACTAACTTCGTATCGGTCAAGTAGAGACTGGTTGATTTTCTTTGGGTGGTTATGGGAAACCAGGAAATGTGGATGACGATAAAGAGTGGAAATGTGGCAGACTATGGCGCCTTTATGGACGAGGCGGGATCAAGGAATTACTCTTGGGCCGATATAGTACACTACTGACTCACACGTGAGCGCAAGCGGCATTTGCATGAGAATATGGAAAACAGAAGAAAACAATAGTGCGGATCAAAACCTTACTTGATGGCGATCGATTTCTCGTCAACGGTATCCCCGGCGGCCCGTTTAGGAACTGTTACCTCGTTAGCAGTTGAAAACTGTAGTTTTAAAAATAAAGACCGCTAATTATTAAAGAGTATGATTTCCATCCAGGAACATAATTAGGCTTGACAATCAGGGCGCAAAGCCTACTGGAGGTTTCTTGTTAAGTTGCGTTGGGCGACGAGAGTGTGGTTTCCGCTTCGCCCAGTCATCACTAGAATCATCCGCAGAGAAGGAAGACGTTGAAGAAGATTCCGAATACGAGGATTCACTCGAATAAGAGGAGGAAGCGAAACTGTCGTCGCTAGGACAGAAATTACTGTCAGACGGCGACTTTGTGTCGGCACTGGGAATGATCGAGATTTAAATGCATTATACAAAGGAAGCAAAAATGGGAATAAACAAAAGCAGTCATTTTGCACGGCACTTACTATGGGCTTGCTTTCCGAAGAGTTCCTAAAAGACAGGAATTAAATTACATTGTTGGGAGTGGAAGGAGAGTGTGACGGAAGGTGCTCAGATCTAGAGCGTTTGAGGTCATGCAGACAGGAGATCTGATCTCCGCATTCGGTAACGCGATTTCGTCATGTCAGGGTCGATAGCGGAGTCGACTTTTCCGCCTGAGTCAGTTGTGCTTCTTTACCTGGTGATCGCACTCATATCGGAATTCAATGTAACTGCAAGAGTCCTCCGGCCACCATTCCCCGCGTTCTGCACGTTCATTATACTACGGCGAGTCCTCTCCACTGCAGTCCGTCTGACGTGGAATCCTCCCAGTAATGTTGGGTCATTTAACACTCCAGCTCCACAGACCGGAGACGACGGGATCAAACATGCGGTGAAGGTCAGTTTTCATCATACCCACTCAGGTCTTGATTTGCCCAACTCTGCGTCCTCAGCAGTCGGAGTCGAGCCGAATTATTCCGCCTTCCAGCCAGCACAGAGCAAAACTCGTCCATCTCAGCCAGTCAGTGGTGAGGGCGCAGTGTACCAGCTGAATTCTAGGCCAACTACAGAGATGTTTGCCGCTGAGAGAAGCTCCGAGTCGACCAAATACTAAGTCAGTATACGTCTCCTGAGCTTATTTCTGTGTAAGCTAACTGTTTTGGCAGAAGCCTCATATACTCGAGGCTTGTTTTACAGATTGGCCTCATGTCAAATGGCCTGTCAACCCATGCTGAAGAACCCCAGTCTTTAATGTAGTTGGACAGACTTGGTCACGAAGAGGAGTGGCCTTTCTTCTGTCAACAAATGAGGTCGGTTAGTCAAGAATTTAATCTTTGTGGTGACACATGTCACGGTATAAGTACCTCCTGATAGGTACTTTTGAGTTTGCTTTAGTTCGAACCCGGTTTTAATTGAAGGCGCCTGCGTCAGTGCAGTAGGATGGGTGGAAGACAGTTCCACGGAAGCCTATGACAATAGCGGGACCCTTGAAACGATCTGCGCAGTAATTTCACCCGGATTGTGGGTTTTGGACAACAGCTAACTTGAGGCTCAGAGAAGTCCTCATATGAGTGTGATCAGGACCACTCACGCTACCGATGTCTGCGTCACACATCACGCGAGAGTCCAGTACCTACTAGGTCTAATATACCAAGTTGATTTGATCCCAAGTGCGGCCACCATCTCACAGTCAGCCCCCTCAGATATCGGAACGAGGTCTTTGTTTTTGCTGAGTGGCTCAAGACAGCAGTGCTGGTCGACAGCTGTTTATTTCTTAAACCTGAAAGCCTACCTATTTCGTAGACAACCTTCGCTGAAGGCCGCTCTACATCCAACACCCCTGGAAGCCCCGCGTAGTCAGCAGCAAGGTTGGTGGGATGGATCTGAATTCTTGCGGTTACTCCCCTCCTGACAGGGACCATATGCAAACATTGCGCAGCTGAACTTTCGTCGAACGACGACGCTGTACTTGGCAAATATTAACATCCTTGGTGGCGAGGAACAGGGAGACAGGTGAAACTGACAAACTGATGAACATCCATAAAACAACAGACCGGCAGGCTGAAACAGATTGCCTGATTTCCCAGATTACCTGATTGTGTTGGAGGATTTGTGGACAAAACCTTTAAATACTGAAACTCACGTGGGGTTGTTGCTTGTTTTTGAGGAGTTCTCTGAACAGTGTAGCGTCGACTAACAGTCGGGCCCTCGCATTCGGTGGAAAGCTTCTCAAAGCATAACAGGATCTTCGACATAGCGTCGTCCTTGCATGCCCGCCGTGGTGTTCGTGGAGATGGGGCATTTAGAGGTGAACGCAAACGTCCGTCCTTTTGCTTAATTTCGTTTACCGGTGCCCGGTTACCCTCTGAGGCGACTTTGAAGATGAGAAGTCAGTAAGAATAAAAGGTGGATGTAAGCCATATGTAAACATCTCCGGAAATTCCTCATATTAAAAAGCATTAAACAGCGGCTTGGAAGGAGGAGGGCAACCTGTATGTGAGCTTGAAGTTATCATTTTTAGAGCTTGTAGGGGCAAATAAAGGAAAGAGTATCTCTGTACTGGCTAAGCCCCTAACTGTCAGCGCAGAATAGACATGCCCAATAAGGAGCGGAGCAAAAAAGGACAAAGCGGCTCCGGGCGACGGTTAGGCTAATGCATAAGTAGGGTTGTTTGGGGCAAATCCATGGTCATGTTGACCTGTATGGTGAAGGCGATAAATGCAGCAAGAAGAAATTCCACTTTGGTAGGAGACTTACCCAAATTGCTTGTGTCTCTTGTTTTATTTGCACTGGATCGCAAAGAGATGCGCAATTTCGACAGTCGGGTAGCTGAAATAGAAAGTCTAATAAGATACTTGGGTCTGTATCCGTCAAAATCAGTGCGCCCTCTGCGAGCAAAAAGTAACTGAAAATAGCAATATTCCGCTCCAAATACATGACCGATCTTGTCTAAACGTGACATTGACCGGGATTAGTGACATAGGCGCCGATCTTTTCCTTCAACTCATTCGCACAGGTCAGCTCCGTGGGAGTCCCTGCATGCATACAGGCCATGCGAGTGCTAGCGAGCTATAGATTTATGGGAAAGGTTTGACCAAAAACATTACTACGTGACCTAAGTTTAGAGCATTTAAAAGACTCAAAAAGTCTGTGTGAGGGATTCACAAAAGGGGTGGACGCTACAGAATTTTCCAACTCGCCACAGGTATGAAAATACATCATTCCCAGACTTGGAGGGTGTGTTCGGCACATGAGACAAGTATCTGAGCCAGGCGCTCATGTGAGCAACTGCGCGCGTACTGGTAAGCCACCTTGACAAACAGCTCCATATTAACCGAGTTGTTTGCTGTGGTTAAACGGGCAACGACTCAGTTATAAAGCTTGCTCCATCAAACCCATGTACTCACTCTGTGTCAGTGTCTCGTTCAGCGGCAACAGCTGCCTGGTCGGTCGGGCAGAAGGCGGATGACAACGCACAAACGGTACGAACGGAGGACCGAGACGCGATCCAGCGTGAACCAGAGACAGGACAATCCGCAGGGTTTAAGTGAAAAGTCTCGGTCTTCTGAGTGTTTCAGATGAAGTTCAGTCATCGTTACGGACGATGTCCACCGCGAGTGGACGCAGGGACGGTGACTTGAGCGTGAGTTAGTATACAATGTTATTGGGCTTACGATGCATCTACCACACTCCCCCTCGAGCACTTAGCTCCGAGGACAAGACAATGTCAAGACAACCGAGATGGGCCCAGGCAAAATGGTCGGCAAAGCAAAATAGCGCTTCTACGCATAAAACGCACGACCTGGTCCTACAGTACTTACCAGGCCTCCACGCGGGCGACTATCATCTCGCATGCATAAGTGCCATAAAGGCCACATTATGACGAAGCCATTGCAGTCTAACCTTTATTTCTGCAAAGGGCAGAGTTATCCAATCAGTTGGTAGCAGTCGAAGCCACAACTTTTACTGACTTGTGATAAATACAAGCGCATCAAATTGACTATAGCAAGGAATGCACTGATGTGCCGTGGGATTGGATTCCTCAGTGTCGGCCTCACTCCCTTCCCTCTCGTATGCACCAGTCGACCATCTGATGAGGGGATTGAGTGCAGTGGCTGACACGATGTGAAGACATAAGCCCAGACATGTCACCACCTCCTCCCATGTACGGCGGTAATTGTGACCCCAAATGACGAGCCACATTGCAGATGCGCTGGATCAAAATGTGGGTCAGATTAGATCATATCACAAGTTAACCAGACTGCGTGGTCGGCACGAACAGACGTAGCTAACGTTAGTTAGCTGATGGCCTTGGATACATCGTCATGATGTTTAAAGTTAAGGCGTCTATTTATTAGCCCAGTTGACTACCAATTTTTGGAAAATTGGTTACCTGGAAAAAAACAGTTATGCGTCGAATAACTGAGTGAAGCCCACCTCACAGTCGTATACCGAATGAACACGTCGAAAGATTAGTAGATTGGATATTACAGAGGCAGGCGTATAATACGACCGAGCAAACAACGGAAAAAAATCGCATGGACCCGTAAGTCTGTAACTGATCGGACGCACTGTGGAACGAAAGAATTAAATAGGCAAACCGTCGAGGAAACAAAAAGGGTAAATGTCATATGGTGCAGTCTGCTGACGAGGCGGGAAGATGGATTTCACCTCGCCCAAGCTGCTGCCCATCCGGCGCATCCACAAATGGCAGACAGTGTAATATGATCCAGTGATTAGGTGAGAGATGTGCCGTCTGGCGAATAAACAGACGCGGAACGGCAGTGGCAGTGCTGCCGAGGGGCGGGGAGCAAAGGCGTGAATAAAGAGTTTTGACAGAACGGCCCTAGACTTATTGAAAGAAACACTTTCGCAAGGTGGTATCAAACAATCTGAAGGCCTATTCTGCTTTCCCTCCTTCTGTCAACATCTTGCTTAGCCTCCAAAATTAAATACTAGTCAGAATCGACTAATACTTTAGCATTAGAGGAACGAGCAGCCAGCGTGAACATAACTGGCCAGTGATAAATGAACGCATAAAATAACAAAAAGGCATCAAGTAGTCTGTTGATTGTTAGTCCGTGCCTTTCTCTCTGCTTTTATATGTCTTCGGAGAACTTGGGCTTTATCTGACTGAAAAAAATAAGACAGGTGGAATACTTACTCGGGCTTTCAGGGACTTTAAAATCGTTCAAAACGTCTGTGTGGCTGTTAGTTAAGTTTGATGGTGTAGATAATTCCTCGCCGTTGCCAACAAGAGAACTCCGAGAACGAAGATTCTGGGACACAGACCGCGAACGATATTCTAAAAGCGATATTAACGCGAAATCGTCATGTAACAAACGTGGTGGATTCTGGACCATCCCATCGGCTGCAGTCGGCTTTTTCAGACTCTTAAGCGATGCTAAAGACCAAACTTAATAATGGGGGACGCAATGTTTACGAGATCGCATTTTGTGCAGACGACGGCTCGCTCACGACAATTTAAATAAATGGTCTTTACAAAAGTTCTGGTCGCCGACAAGGAAAAACAAAGGTAGGACTTGTACTCGCTTCAACAAATTTTGTCGAGTTTGAGCAAAATGTTTCTTTAAAGAACCGAAGACTTAAATAGAAGACGTAGACATCACACAAGTTTACGGAACTAGCGTTCATTTGAGAATTTCCGCAGTCCATCATCATTAGTAAAAGCATTTGAAAAGCACACTATTTTCGGCCTTCGGTCTCAATACATGCATACGTGAATCCCATGCTTTTTTGGCAAAAACGTGCCAACATAGCAATGGGCGTCAAATACCAAGCCAACCAAGAGCAGCAGAATAGAAGCGAAGAGACGAGTCACAGTAAGCAGTCGTGAAGAATGAGACACGATCGCTGTGACAAGTGCTTTATTCGCCTGACGTTTCGTATTCCTGCTCGAAACCATCATCAGAGACAGTAGCAGATGCAGATTGTTCATACACAGGGGGGCCGCAGTATTTATAGAAGGCATTCGTCGTGCTACCGCATGCCCATGCATATTCACGGCTCCCCCCTACATCAGGGATTGTTGCACTTGCTGTAATGATTGGTTGAGAGCCGAAAAACACATCGTTAATTGCTGCAATTTCAGCAGCTTTTAATCATGGTGGATGGACGATCCGAGTGCTCCTCCAAGATTGCCACGCGAAAGTTCGTAAGTATCGTCAGAGGTTTGACCAAGAAAACACTGGATACTGTGATCGGTACAAATCTGTTCCTGCAGAGGGTGGCTGAAAAAGCCCGCGAACAGAGAGTGATACGGGACGCATCACTAGCGAACAAATTCCGAAAGTCGTCTAATCTAACTTCGCCCAGAAACGACAAACATGTTCACAATCTGTCGTCAAAGAAGCTGGAGAGGGATCAGATGCAGTTGCTACAGCATGAATCTTCTTTCAACCCGGTTGACACCAAACCTGTTAACATGACTGCAGCAGTGGAATCAATACTTAGTCAAACGGAAGCTACGGAAGAGACTAAGGGCCATATCCGACACTAAGTGTTGTCTCTCCTCCATGCCGAGAGAAGTGCTCTACAAGGTCGAACGTGATGCGCTTAGAGAACTCAAGGTCGACAAAGATCTTGTCATCGTGCCAATGGACAATAAGCGCTCCTCGGTTAGATACGGCTTTGGCCCGATTCTATGGCTTCCCTAAGGTGCACAAAAAGACCACTGCTCTCCAACACATCGGGTAGCTCAAAGATACTCCAACGTACGGACTGGTTTAGTGGCTGTTCCGGGGAGGCAGACACCGCCGTCTCTTCGTCAGCACAATTTCCGTAGAAATTCAAAAGAGTGCGTCTCCAACAAAATGAGGTCACTGTATCTTTCGATTTTACGTTCTTTTTTACTTCTCTTTCCAAGGACCTGTTGGTCGAAACAATCGGGATGTTCCTACAAAGAATATACGACAAGGCGGCGAACCGTCTTGGACACGCCCAATTTCTTCAGCCCCTGAAGTTCTGTCTCAGGATGTACTTCATGTTCGACGGGACAATCAACGAACAGTTGACGAATACACCAATCGGTTCGCCGATTTCGGGATTAATCGCCGAGGTTTTCCTGCAACGGTTGGAGTCGCTGACCTTCCGACGTCACAGACCAAAATTTTGGGCTCCGTATACAGATGGCATCTTTGACGTCATCGACCTGGATCAGTTGCTATCAGCCAAAGAACGTTTCCCTACGGTCTGCCCGGACATACGGTGTTCGATGGAGGAGGGAGAGAACAACCAGCTGGCCTTCCTAGATGTCCTCGTATGCCGCAAAGATTGTGGCGGCGTAAAGACTAAAGCGTTCAGGAAAGCGACAAATACGATGCAAATACTAGATTCAACAGCAACCATCAATCAGCCGCAAACGCAATTGTGTAAGGACTCTCTATCTGCGTATCGAAACACACTACAAGATTACCGAAATATAATACCTACGACGAGTCTTTAAAACAAATAGCTATCCGCGCAACTTCGTCAACCGGTGCATACGCAAAAAGGAAGGAAGGCCAAACTGCAAGGACCCCAAATTTTGATGAGCGCTTCCGTTTGTCAAGAACGTTTCGGAGGCTGTCAGCCGTCTTTTCGCACTGCTTAGGGTTGGAGTTGTACACAGACCGGAGGCAACCATCAGGCGTCAGGTAATGAAACCTAATGACCCGCTGCAACTGCAAAAAACGTCTGGATTCGTTTATCGGATCTGGCGCAGTTGCGGACAAAGCAACTACGTAGGAGAAACTGGAGGGCAGCTCCAAACGGGAATGCCGAACGCGCTGCAGCCGTACGGAGAAATGACTCCAGATCTCAAGTTGAGGCCCATTCGAGGAGATCCGGCCACACATTCATATTCTACGAGGCCGAAGTTCTCGTTGGAGGTGCTGACCGCGTGGGCCGCGAGTGGCTTAAGTCACGATTCACTGGCCTCCTTTCCATTCACAAGTTCGACGACCTTCCCTTCCATACTCGTTAGCCACGCGTGGATTGCACAGATGAACACTGCCCCCAATATCTTCGATGAAATTGCAACAATTAACGACGCGAATGTCGGCCCTCAACCAGCCATTACACCAAATGCAACAATCCCTGATGAAGGGGGAGCTGTGAACTTTCATGGGTGTGCAGTAGCATGGCGACTGCATTCTATAAATACTGCGGCCCCCCGTGTATGAACCATCTGTATCTGCTCCTGTCTCTGATGATGGGCTCGAGCAGGAATACGAAACGTCAGGCGAAAGAAGTAATTGCCCTAGCGATCGTGTCTCCTTCTTCCCAACCGCAGAATCATAAGATCTATCTAGCAGAATCGAAATATGAATGGTGAAACAAAAAGGACACGAACGCAAAGAGAAAGCATATTACAAAAAAGCAAAACTCTGTACGGACGCCAACAACGGGCGAGCAGGTGCTCATTTTCGAGAGTATCTTGATATATTTGAATTGTTTTCTCCCCACACTCAAATGAGTAGAAATAGCCTCGCCTAAAAGCTTCAGACCAGTGAGTCTCACAAGCACTTGTTGCAACGTAATGGAGAACATAATAAAAAAGCAAATTACGGACATATTGAAGAGAATGACTTGCTTATTACGCATAAAAATGGATCCAGGGGGGTCAGTCCTGTCTCACTAGCCCGTGCACACCAACGGACTGCCGGACGAAATCCTTGCAGTTGGTTTTCTCAGTAGATGCAGTCTACATTGACTTCAGCAAAGCCTTTGGCAAGGGGCCACACAGACGGCTTATCTCTCTACTGCTCCAAATAGATGCGTTTGGCAATCTATCAAAGTAAATAGATTAGGTTTATTATAGCGCCCCTTGGGCACTGTCAGTCTCCCTTGAACACAGGAAAAAACCTAAAACAAACTCATCCATTTCCACTGCAGTTTGACTGTATTTGTCTTGGTGTCTCTTCAGCCAACAGAGCGCGAATTGAGAGTTTGTTTTAAGTTAAAAAGACCTGAGTTCCAAGGAAAAATAATCACGAAAGTTTTAAGAAAGGACGATATGTACAACATAAAAATTGAAGTGTGTAGTTTGGTAGTTTCTGGGTGGGCATGAATAATATGTTCTTCATGGAAATTGAAGAACTTGGATATTGACCTCACCTTGAAAGTATTTTCCAGTTGGGTAAATTTTGGTGTGCTCTAGTTGGTGGTTGTCAGTCTATCTGGCCAGCTGTAAAGGGGCGGTCGCACATTTCCTTCGTGTTTTTCTGGAGGCTTGTCATAATTGTCTGGACTAATAGCTGGAAAAGATGAATATATATCAGGAGAGAGAAACATTCAATGGTAAGTAACAATCCAAGCTGTCAATATAATATTGAATCATGTATCATATGGATTCTTGTGAATACGACAATATAGAAGTAATGGTCGACTGTTTACAATGATTTATGGCCGACTTGTTCACTGGCCGACGTTAGCGTGTTCGCACTGGTGACGCCAAATCGGAGTGGTAAACCGTTCACAGCAGGGTTCTGCAGGGAGCGTCCTGTGTTCCATCCTGTTCTTGGTATGTGTCAACGGTTGTCTATATTTCGTATCCTGTGAGAATGTAATGTTCGGTGATGATTCGAAGATGTGGATTTCAATTGAAAAACCACAGGAGGCGTAAAGTTGCAAAACAACTATGATCGACTTTACCAGTGGTGTGATGAATAGCTTCCCAACCTCAATTTCAAAAAACACCAATTCGTCCGACTAAGGTCTACGTACAGAAAGGGTTTGAGCTCTGAATATCAGCATTTCCTCGGAAGTCACGAATTCGAGGTTTATGACGAGGTAAAGCACATAGCTGTGCTGATAATATACACTTTCAAACTCTCCTTTCACCGAGTCAAAATAGCAAAGAAAACTATGGGCATCCTGGGAGCGATCAGGAGATCCTTCCTTAACCATTACGAAGAACCTTTCAGTCGACTGTTTGGGACATTTATCCGGCCGATTTTAGGATATGGATTTAGACAGGACGCCCATGAATTAAGCCAGATTACACTTCTTTGGAGTAGATACAACTAAGTGGGACCAAACTAGTCGATGGGTTGAAAAGCCTACCTTGAGAGAAACGGCTAGAAAGGCTTAGACTTTTCCCCTCTCTTATAGGCAATAGGGGGAGACATGATCATGGTTTTTAAACTCGTAAGATGAGTAAATTGTGCACTTAAATTAACAGACTAACGAACGAAAAATCCCCGAGGTCATCGATATAAATTGAAGACGCTGTACACCAAACTTGAAGTACGCGCTAACTTCTTCCCTCACCGGGTGATTAAAGAATGGGACAAACTGCGTAATTCGGTTGTTCTGGTGGGAAGTGTTCAGGCATATAAACGAAAACTGGATAATCTTTTATATGATAGTTATATATTTACTTGATAAGGACTGATAAAATGTAGCCGTATATTTACATAAACATATGCACGTTTTTTCTTTCAGTCTATGTCTGTAAATAGCGTTTTCAAAGCCTATCTCGCCTTCATATGCTGAATTAAACCGAAGAAATGGAGATTTTGGCCAAATGTAGACGCTGTATTAAGAAGACAAAATATCGCAGAAACTGCGGAAGCCGCTTTTGGAATGTCGACTATGAAGCTTTGTAAAAACTTACGAGCTGTACAGTGCACTAGATGTACTAATATATAATAGCGTTTTTTGACCGCCTTAGCATTCGCTGTACTTAATGTGTTTATCCCAACACACGATATGCCGAGGTTACCAGTATTTTTCGCATTTAAATATCTTTTAGGATAGAGGGATGTCCTTGATTTACGTGCGTTTAAAGGCAAAGTATCAATATTTACCAAAACTCTGGACGGAGGAAGAAAGTTCACAATATAATCATACCTGTAGTACATAATAGTGCCATTTTAAACATCCAAATACTGACTTTGCTATTAAAACAATCATTTAATAGGCATAATGAACACATAATGAAGATTATATGCGAGGAAACTCAGCTGAAGGATGGAGGACAAAATAACATTAACACTAAGTGCGTAAAATGAATGCCAGTGGGGTGATAGGCTGTAACAGACGGAGGTTCGAACAGAGGTCCTACTTCGCTCTACTAAAAGACCTCCATATCGGCGTGGGTTTTCGATTTTCAGCAATCGTGTCTTCAAAGTCATGTGTGAACAGACAGCTTCATGCCAAAATAAAATAAGTCGTTTTGGTCATTGTTCCGTTTCACGCTAATTCCTCTTTTTTGTAAGAGTTCTTCCTGCCAACCTACTATAAGTCGCTCCGGTCCTTTTACTGTTTACTTCAGCGTGAGACTTATTTTCCTGTCCCACACTCTTTGCAGCAATTACTCTTCTGCCGTGTTTTACTTGGTCTTGGCTAGAACCGTAATCAGGGCAAGCGCAGAGCTGGATGCGACGGTCATATCACTATGCTTTTCCTTAAAAAATGACGGGGCTGGTCATGCTGTTACTGTTAAATCTCTGACGATGCATAAGCGTTACGACGAGGGCGTAGATATATTTCGGCTTTCGGGATTTTAACGAATACTTCAGACTGCATATGATGAAATATGATGAGTTTTTGCAGATCGACGAATGGACAATAATCCTATTTGCACAGCGATGCCTAAAAATGGGCTAATTGTATGGAGTTTAGTCAGAAACATTTCAGCCGTTTGCAGGTCTCGAAAGCGTTGGATAGCTTCGAATCCTAAATAGTTCAAAGTTTTGTTTTCCAGGGCTTTGGTTGTCCGCGGGTTGGCTGAGAGATTACTCGAACTGTGTTGATATGCAAATCACGCTTGTCTCGGTTTTCTGTCGAATTTCATCGCCTGAAAAAATATCCCACGGATTCGTCAAGCAATCATGTTGGTTCATTTTCAGCGTCAGTATCAGAGGCAATAAGTGGAAGTTGGCAGCCTTTGTGGTTCAAGGTGGAGGGCAGACAATATCGTTGTGAATTATATATTTTCTTTCCCGTGAGGGGTTTTCTCCTTAGGACCATCCAGCAATGCAGGCTTGGACCGGGGCTGTTCTCTAAACCATAACTTTCCTCTTTTGAGACGTGACTATACTGATTCGGCGTTTTCGTCAGTCTCATTGTCCGGGACTTGATTATGTCTAAGTTAGCGTTTTGAAAGTGGACGCAAATGTAATTTCCCCGCCGCTTCTGTGAGAGATATTTAATCTCGCTCGTGAAAGTTAAACTTATCTTTCGTTGTGGAAGGAATAACACATTTTGCCTATCCCCAGACACTGTCGATCTGTGTCATTTAACGACTTCCGGCTAATAAACACACTCCATCAGAATCGCAAGTCTTAGGGACATTGATCAAAAATATGATGATGTGTCACTTGACGGATAGTAACTTACTGGATGCTGCTAAACATAGTTTCCTCAGAGGTCGTTCTTCTGATACCTGACAACTCTCATTATTTGATCGTCTTTTCCATTTTAGGGACAATGATAGTTCCAACTGAACATACTACAAAATTCTTTGGAACCTCCAAAATTATCTATGGCTATCTACGAAGTATTAAAGGGACTCAGGAACTGAGCCCTGCCCTTAGGTCTGCAGATGAAAAAGTGGAGACTGATGACCAGATTAAAGCATCCCTCCTTTCTAAATTCTTCCATTCCGTCTTCACCCGATAACCAAGTTCTACATTTGTCCATCCATCCGCTTACCAGACGTCTCCTCCTACTTCTCTTCCCCCTTTTACGTCCTTCCTACCGTCCTTGACCGAAGAACCACTCTTTTCATCGGCCATAGTTAGGGCCGAGCTACTCCGACTGAAACCTGCCAAATCTCCTGACCCAGACAGAATTCCTGCGAAATATTTTCTGCAATATTTCAAAAGCCATTTGAAAAAGGCGAGCTTTCGGAAGAAAGAAATTGCGCACTCTTCACTCCGATCCATAATGGACGCCCACGACTTGCCTGCGTGAAATATCGTCCCGTTAGTCTTACTTGCATCGCGCGTAAAATAATGGAACTCATTATCCAAAGACATTTGATGCAAAACCTGCGAAAATAATCAAAATATTGTGTGATGCCCAAAATGACTTTCGCCTAGGGCACTCTTGCCTAACGAGCGTTCTTTTCTCGCATGAGAAATGGATAAGAGTTGCCGATAAGGGTTATTCAGTGGAGTTCATATTTTTGAATTCAGGAAGGCTTCTGACAGTTTCACGCACAGGCCTCTTTTAGAGAAGATCAGGGATCTAGAAATGCAGGGAAGAATATTTAAATAGATCCGGTGTTTTCTGTCGTCCAGAGTACAAAGTGTCGTCGTTGGTTACTCCGCCTCGGAGTGCGCAAAGGTGGAAAGTGGTTTCCCCAGGGTTCTGTCTTGGGCTCAGTACTCTGCGAGATTTATGTTAATGACTGCGTCAGCAAACAGGATTGAGACACCCTCATGTTCGCGGATGAAATGTAAATATGAAGTGAAGTTTAGTGCGATGATGTCGCACAGAAACTGGAGTCAAACATCGGAAAAGTGTGTGTTTGCTCGAGCAGATAGCTTTTGAAGTTTAACGTGTCCAAATGCGTGGTCTTGCGCCTAAACTCCAGCCAAAATGTCTTTCCTAAACAGCAGTTTTATCTTAACGGGACAGCACTGGAAACTGTGCAAAGACACAGAGATCTGGGTGTATGGACATCACAAATCTAATGCCATCAGCACACTGTAGAAATATGGTCCAAAGGCGACTATTACTTTATACTGGATCAGACGTGCATTTAAAATATTCGCTCCCGAACTCTTCTAAAGACTTTTTGGTGTCTTTATAAGACCCCATCTTTGGCATGGAGTGTCAGCATCTTCACTATGGATGAGGAAGGGCATTAACTTACTCGAACAGGATCAACGCAGGGCAACAAACACGGTCGATAGTCTAAAGCATTTGTCTTAGCAGGAGAGGCTGAGTGTGATTGGCTTATTCCCTCTCTCTTATAGGCAGTCTAGTCTAGTCTAGACATTCCGGACTGTCCGCGGCCAGAGTTGTTCATTAAGAACGGAGAAAATATGTGAGTTTGCCAGTACAAGACAATCACGCGGTCATTCTTCCTAAGTCAAGAGTGAACGCACTCAGCACGAACCTAAGAAGTGTTCATTTAGCTAGCAGGTTGTCCGACTATGGACCTCGTTACCAAGCGAGATCGCGAGGGTCAATACATTTTTCGTGCTCAAAAGAAAACTTGCTTGCTGGGTTTTCGACAGAAACCAACCTCTGCAAGAAGAATACTCACAGACAACCTTGCAAAACACTGTCATACACAATCTTTCCACAATGACTTACAGTGAACAGATGCGCTTCTTTATAACTACGATTGTACTGTGACCCCATCACATTGTAAATGCCTGTAACTTTGTTTTGAGTGCGAATTTGCGAAAGTATTGTAGACGAATGGGGTCAACAAGGGCTCTGCCTCTAATCTTTCAAATATCTACATACATACACACTTCAAACAGTCTTTTTCGACTTCACTAAGGCATTTGATCGTGTGGACAATGTTTTTCTTCTCATGAAACCGTCCTCTTTCGGAATGGGTGGTAAATTTCTGAATTTGATGCCCTCTTGCCCGGGCGCTTTCACAAAACGGGTCAAGATTTCCAATATTGTCTGCAATCGCAGATGCACGAGGATTGCAGTCATTCAGCCTAGTGTACTTGGTCCGCTATTATTTTGCCTTTTTGTCGATGATGTACCAGATTTATTTCCGAATGATCAGCCCTTCAAGTACATATGCCGATGATCTGAAATTTGCCTAGAGGTATAAGCCAGCAGATCGTGACATCGTGCTTGAGCTACTGAAGAGCGACCTACAGGCCTTTGCCCAGCGGTGCCGCACATGCCACCTTTCCCTTTCTTAGCCTAAATGCTCAGTTATAGTGGTAAACGATGACCACCAACTCCAACTAAATATTTAGGGTCATGACAAAAATGTGCCTGATTATTACTAAGGATCTGGTTGCATTATACTCCAGGAGTATTGATCTTTGGGAACACTGCGACTTGATTGTCTCAAAAGCAGGCAGAACGACTTGGGTTATCCCACGAAATTTTGAAGTTGGCGATATTAGAATACGTCTTCATAAAATGTGCGTTGGACCTCAACTCGTTTATGCATTCAGGAGAACTCCCAATATTTTGGGTACTCAATCCACCAAGTTAATATGGATGATGGTAAAAGGAGATAAAAGTCATCCGTATTAGCGGTAAGTGTATTCAAGACATCGGTTTGGTATAACAGAGCCGTTCTGTCCAGATAAGCGGTATTTTTCAAACAAATATACATCGAGTCTTTGTTTTAATACCTCTGTGGAATCCACAATTACCACGTCCTCGGGAAGCCCGTGCCAGACATCGACGACTGGCTGTGAAAAAGAGTACCTGAGAACGACTAGGTGGCATCAGGATCCCCGCGCGTTGACATTCTCACTCCGGTAGATCGTTCTTATGCCACGCGTAATTCCTCTGTGTCAATTCCGCGCCTTTTGCGCTACATCTAAACGCTCTCTCTTTTTTGCTTCCATATATGAATTCCTTTGGGATAATCTCCCACTAACACCCAGGCCGTCGCCTAAATTATCGGCATCGAAACATAAATTATGCAAGCACCTTACTCCGGGTAGCATAAAGTGGCTTTTGACAGCATGATTTCTAAAAACCCAGATTCTGGGCTTTGGAAAGTGTCCTCCTGAGATTTGGTGTTCACGTTTAAACTCCCACTTAGAATTTACAAACCCCTGTTTTTAATTGACTAATAAACCTATTGTTATTACTCATCTCCTGCAGCGATGATATTCCCGGTTTTTGACGGCATTTCCTAATTTTGACCCCACACGATCTGTTTATGATCATGGCGGGCTCCTCTGTTCTCGTCATCTGTTAGTAGTTTGGTCGGTCAGCAAGGAAGTGTCATGGTCGCATCTACGCACATTTTGATGGCCGCCGTAACCCTTAACGCCTCCTCCTCGGTTGGACTCTAAGTAAACTGTGTCCGATCGCCTTTGGGTTCCTCCCGTCTCGCCACCCTGATGGTTGCTTCTGTTGTCAACACGAAATATTGTGATCTCATCTGCAGTGAACAGCCTCATCCAGTTTGGAAATTCTACCTTGGTTATGTCCTTTTCGAACCCTTATATATTATCATATGCAGGACGGTCCTGTCCGACCCATACATTTACCCTTCCATGTGCGGCCGATTTTTTCCTTAAAACCCGTCAAAATCAAATTCATTTGGCCTTTTTCGGTCTGTTGTTAACCGCTTTTCATATCAGGCTGCCATTTTACAAGCACAAACTGGACACTCTGTAGTGTCTGCCTGCTTGTCCTAAAGTTTCCTTTGAACATTTTTTTGCTTGAAATGAGAAAAACCCCTTGTGCTACTAGACAAAACAATCCAT
This sequence comes from Spirometra erinaceieuropaei, assembly GCA_902702965.1. Taxonomy (NCBI): domain Eukaryota; kingdom Metazoa; phylum Platyhelminthes; class Cestoda; order Diphyllobothriidea; family Diphyllobothriidae; genus Spirometra; species Spirometra erinaceieuropaei. The sequence continues at coordinate 154,800 of CACRXP010001050.1, read as the reverse complement.
TTATTAGCAGAGACCTTTTGTCGATCATAAACAGATAGATTAAGAACTTTTTTCTTATTGACTAAGATTCAAATTTTCCGACGCTTTCGATGAAGTTTGAGGCCAAGCGTAAAAGAAAATCCACCATTCTTTCTCCGGTCGCTCCCTAAGCATGCGAAAAAGACTAACGACACAACCTCGCTGGCCAACTCCACCCTAAGGAAATATGTCTACGAAAACAGAAAATTGTTGAAAATATCCCTAGTCAGTAAGACATCTGATTCACTCAGCACTTACAAATTATAGAGAAACTGGGCCAGAATCTCGTCGTCAAAGATCGACGGGTTTTCTAAGAGGACCCCTTGAACAACACCATAGTTAATCCCGGTGTCACTTACAGATATGCAAAAGAGGCCATACACTGAATAAAGATTCTTTCCCACTGTTGCCAACTGCCGAAGGTGCCAAAATCTCAGAGGCCGAAGAGAGGGCTGCGCATCTCCATCAATTAATCCGGTTCGTCCTTACAAGAGAACCCAAATTTTTCCCACCCACTTGTAACGACGAAGAAATACCTACCATCAAAACAATCCTCTTTACCGAATAAATAACTCAGGAGGAGTTGTTTAACTTGAAAGAGTCAACTTCTCTAGGTTCCGGAGAAATCCTGGGCAGGCTTCTGTAATGGCTTATCCGCTAGCCCTGCTCCTACAGGCTTCATTTAATTTAATTTAATTTATTAAATGCCAGTTTACAGGCATTATCAAGGGAAGAGATTAAACACAAATCCGACCAGCAGTGAAAAAAAACTCCTGAGCTTAAGGGATAAAAATATACTTGATGATGGTTTTTGTGCTTTGGAGGGCTCAGGAGAAAAAAAACTGCTGGCGGATGATTTTCGACCGTCAAGAAGGGCGGGGAGGGGGTTGCACGGTATCAGAGATCATCGGACGTCAATTCCTTTCATGAAGTTGGGGATAGTCAAAGTAGAGGCGTTGAGGAACAGCTGGTGAGACCGGCCATAGTGTTCAGAGACCACAAACGCCATCGCTACGGTAGAGTCGATCAGTGGATTCAGAACCCAAAATTTGAGGAAGCATTTCTGAATGCAAAATCGAGTAATTATTCTCTTAAATAAAGGATAATTTTGCAGAGTTTTCACACTCATTGGTAGCTTATTCAAAATAGGAATTGCATTTACAGAATAGAACCGACGATATTTAACCGTACGTGCCAGAGGCAGAAATAAGAAGACCTCACGGTGACTGTTACGCCGTGGATGGATATGATGTCTTAAAGAGGTGAGTGGGTTAAATGTGTGATTATATAAGAGTTTAAATAGCAAAAATAGTCCCTTTTGTAATCTACGGAACCATAAAGGATCAAGGCCCGTAAGCCGGCAACGTACTTGGTAAGACAAATGTTGGTGTTCCGGGGTTAAAATTCTCTTGCTAAAAAAGTGTTAAACAGATTCTATTTTCTTCCGCTCAGAAGCACGCATGAGGCTAAATAAAAACGAACAGTATTCCAGACCAGCTCTAACGTACATGTTGTAAAGGCGCATTCTGATGTCCCTAGTTTTAAAGTTTCGGAGGATAAACCCGGTCGTTCCGCGTGCTTTGGAGACTATCAAGGCACAGTGCTCCGAGAGATTGAGACTCTTGGAGTATGATATGCCCAGATCCTTGATAACCCTGGGCACATTTATGGAGTGACCTTCAATATTTAGTTGACGTTGGTGGTCGTCGCCGACCACCATGACTGAGCACTTATGCCAAGAAAGAGAAAGGCACCATGAGCGGCACCACTGGGCGAAAGCCTGTAGATCGCTCTTTAGGAGCTCAAGCACGATGTCACGATCTGCCGGCTTATATCGATATGCAACTTTAAGATCATCCGCATACATGAAAGGCTTACAATTCTGAAACAAATCGGGTACATCATTAACAAAAAGGCAAAATAAAAGTGGGCCGAGTACACTTCCCTGAATGACTCCACTCCTCACACGTGTGGGGTTGGAGATAGTATTGGAAATCTTAACTCGTTGTGTACGAGTGCCCAAATAAGAGGATATAAAATTCAAAAGTTTGCCACCTATTCCGAAAGAGGACAGTTTCAAGAGAAGAAGAGCATGGTCAACACGATCAAAAGCCTTAGTGAAATCGAAATATACAGTGCAAAGTGCAAAACCATTGTCCCTAGATTGACGAACATAGTCAAAGAAAGAGAGCTGACAGGTGTCATAAGATCGAGCTTAGAGGAATCCATGCTGAGCAGCACTCAGTAGGTTATTCAATGTTAAGTAACACATCATTTTATCTTTGATCAATGTCTCTAAGATCTTCGAAACTGCGGGGAGGGTGTTTATTTGCCGAAAGTCATCAAGTGATGTAGATTTGCCGTGCTTAGGAATGGGCAGAATGTGTGATTCCTTCCACAAGGTAAGATAGGTTTCAGTTTCAAGAGCAAGATTAAATATCTTGCATAAGAGGGATGGGAAGATCGTGTTTGCATCGGCTTTTAAAATGCTTACTGGGACACCATCAGGGCCTGGACTATAAGATTGACGAAAACGCCGAATCGCAACAGTCACATCCCACAGAGTGAAAGTTACAGTTTCTAGAACTGCCCCCGGTCAATGGCTGGATGGTCGGAAGCGGAGTGGTCGAGTCTTCAATGAACGTTTTGGACAGGAGATAATTGAAGCTATCCGCGGTTAACTGGGCATCAACTATAGGATTTCCGAGATCGTCTCGGAGGATGGGATGCTGCGTCTTTCTATGAGTTCGTATTTTTCTAGAGAAAAGTTTCGAGACATTAAACGAATGGTTTTCGGTAAACTGGACATCTTCGGCTAGCTGTTTTTCTTCAGACAATCTCTTAGCACGATCAAAAATATCACGAATCAAGGGCAGGACAGAAACATCGTTCTGCAGATGGAAACGACGATAAAGCCTGCGCAATCTGCGACGAAAGGGTAAAGGTAGGAAAACCTCATCCCCAACATTAATAATTTTCTTACGGGGGACAAAACGAGAAATAAGCGGATCTAAAATTTCGTACAGATTTGCAGTGCAAACATTTACATCCGAACAAAGGAAGAACTCAGTCCAGTCGTAGGAATTAAGGGGTGTTAATAATTCGGCTGAGCGAGTTGATCGGAAATTGCGGAAAAGCTATACTATGGGAACGACGTTTTGTCAGCCTCGAATTCCAACGTTGAAACAACAATGTCATGGTCTGAGCCCCCCAGTGGGCCTAGGGATGACACCGCCAATGGCATGCAGCCTCTACAGAAAATTAAGTCAAGTATGCTTGAGCCGCGGGTGGGAAAATCGACAACCTGATTCCACATCCTAACATCTACAGCCTAAAGAAAGTCTTCGAACCTTCTTGGGCCTGAGGGCGGAGACCAGCGGACTTCGGGAAGATTAAAGTCACCCGCAACCAATTGATACTTAAAGCTTGAGTCGGCCGCAGCATGAAATGCCTGTGAGAGTAAACGATCAAAATTGTCTTTGGCGTTGGGAGGACGATAGACGCAGCCAACGAGTAAGGAGAACTTATTTTTAGTGCAACCTGGAGCCAGCAGCTGCCTTCTACTGCGGAAAAATGCGGGAGGTCCAACGGCAAAAATGTAAGTGTTTGCTTAACGTAGACGCAGCTGCCCCCACCACGGCTATCTTGGCGATCATTTCGGATGCAATTATAGCCTAGAAGCGAGAGTTCGGAGTCAGCTACTGAGGCTGATGCCCACGTCTCAGTTACTAAAACAATATCTGGACAATGGACGAACACCAGAGTCTGAAGCAAAGGCATCTTATAAAGCAAGGATCTGGCATTTAAAACAAAAACTTTGAAGGGAAAGGCTGTTTGTTTCTGAGGGAAGTGGGCTACATCGTCCAGTTCTGGGCTGCCCACGGAGCAAATGGTCCGGATGCAACCATCCGGTTTTGCAAGAAATTTTGTGGTATCGAAAACTTCTGATGTGGATAAAAAGGGGTAGGACTTGGGGGAAGGAATGACGGGCAGGTGAACTGGTAACCATTGTTAGCTAACTTTTTTTCAGCTGAAAATCCGCGGGGCAGATACCGCAACACATTCCCGCCGGAACGAAACTGAGGATCGAATGAGTTAACTGATTCAGTATAGACATTATCATGAGGAATAAATTGGTAAAACGGCCGTGGAGGAAACAAGTTAGGGGGTGGGGGACGCATTGTTTCCATTGGAGCAATAGTTTTATTAAACGGCTGAATAATCGGCATATTCGGCCTAAATGCCTCGAT